>JASCZW010003090.1:0-107735 GCA_034211315.2 Aedes japonicus
AACCCCAGGTGATCGAAAATTTTGAGAAGCTTCTTGAGTTGAATCCTCAAACGCGCTTCATGACTTTGTACCATTTGTACACTAACACAGGATGTCAGCCCTTCGCCGAATATTTCCAATCGTGTTTGCTTCTCCGATTTCGACAATTCGGTTCATTTTGATTTATCCATGAAGCAGGAGCTTCGTGGAATCCCAGAGCATCATCGTCCTATGATTGCTCCGGTGATATTTGCTGCAAAGTTTGGCCAAGTTGATTCCACTAAATCGTTCTTCACTGGACGGATCTTTGATAGAGGAGTCAGCTGGCTTTGGTATATTTAATGAAATTTATAGCGCCAACCGTAAACTTCAAGCACCTTGTTCCGTGTATGTCGCTGAATTAGCGGCAATACATTTTACGCTAGAAATTGTTGCCTCACTAACACCGGATCATTTTTTCATTTTCACGGATAGTCTCAGTTCTATAGAGGCTATTCGCTCATTGAGGCCGGTAAAGCACTCCTCGTATTTTTCTCATGAAAATACAGGAGCTTCTAAGTGCTTTATCTTCGCGTTATTTTATCATCACCTTTGTATGGGTCCCATCTCATTGTTCGATTCCGGCAATGAGAAAGCGGACTCGCTTGCAAAGGTGGGCGCTATGGAAGGCGATATTTGTGATCGACAAATCGCCTTCAACGAATTTTTTCCTATTTTTCGTCAACAGTCACTCGTCAGCTGGCAATATAAATGGAGTAAAGGAGATTTGGGGCGATGGCAACATTCTATCATCCCAAAGGTGTCGAAGAAATCTTGGTTCAGGGGGATGGATGTGGGTCGAGACTTCATTCGTGTCATGTCTCGCCTCATGTCCAATCATTATTCTTTGAACGCTCATTTATACCGGGTTGGGCTGAGGGACAGCAATCTCTGTGAGTGTGGACAAGGCTATCAGGACGCAGATCACGTTATTTGGTCTTGTGCTGAACATTCTGGAGTCAGATCTGAGCTTTATGATTCCCTTCGGGCTCGAGGTAGACAACCCAATGTGCCAATTCGAGATATTTTGGCTGTACATGATTTGGAGTACATGAAACTCATTTATGTGTTTTTGACTAACATTAGCATTAGATTGTAGTTAGTTTAACCTGTATGTTTAGTATAAGTTTTTTTATATGTGTATGTGTGTGTGTTTTTTTTTCTTTTTCAAGTAATGTTCAAGTCAAAAGAAAACCATAAATTGTATAGTTTTAAGTGTTGAGATAATTTAGAATTTAAATTTAATGTGTTATGTAAACCATACTTTAAATTCCCACCCTCTTTCCCATCCGTAATTTGTAATTCCTATTAACCTCGAGACGGCCGCGAGTAATCGGCTCTATCCTCCTAACTTTAGTTTTAAGATAAATGATGTATAAAAAATATTTGGCTCTGTAAAGTTAATTCGATTGAGCCTGGACAAATAAATGATTATTAAAAAAAAAAATCCATTTTGACAGCAAGTTTGCTCTCTCTTTCTCTCAATCATGTTCATGTCCACCGTTTTGTATGGAGTCGTTTCGTCTTTTTGTCTTTTTGTTATTTAGATTGTCAGTGATACCGCATATAGAGCCGACTTCATTCATTGCAGCAAACAAGATTCAGTTGGCATAGAAGTGACAGAGGTAACCATGAAAATCGGGAAAGTAAACATCATCATTACACTGGGATAAAATCATTTTCACTTTTTATGCATATTTTATGAAAATTCAAGGCACTGGTCCCAACAATATAAGTTTTATGGTTTACTGATGAGCCTCATGAGCGAGAAGTTTCGTTTGAAAAAGTTTGGAACTCTGTGTCTCTTTATGTTATTTAATCCGTCAGTCAGTGTTACGTTTATAAGTTTAATATAAGGGATTTCATTACGTCTTCCGTCGTTTGTTATTTAGTCGATTAATGTCTAGTTCTTATTTGCTCTGAAAATCACCAATGCGTACCTCGGTTTACCTCATTTCATTCACCTATTACTTTATCCGCCTTAGTCAGTTCTTGTCTTCTGCGATATTCAGTTAAATTCTATAATCATTTCAGAAAAGTTGATGTTTAGTTCTTTGTCTGCTTTTGATTTGTCTAACACTAATCTCTAAATCGCTAAACCGCTTCAAAGCCTTACATACATGTGGACCCTAACAATAATTATTTAAGTTGTGGTCAGCTATAAGATTCACTTTTTGGAGGCAAAGTAAAGCTTCATCACGCCTATTTCCGATCGGTTATTTTAAAATTGTCGAAAATGGAGCCGTTATAAGATTTTTTGTAAACCATTGTTAAAATGTGTGGTATTCTTTATTATGGATCTATGAAATGAGAAATAAAAAACAAAACGGCGCTACGTTTCTAGTTTTAATAAAACTTCTACTTACTAAATCCAACAGTCAAATCCCACCGAATGTCGATAATCTTGAACACATTGTTTATCAATATATACCTGTCTAGTTTGGTTTAAATTTAAGCGTGGCTACGGCTTATCATGTCAGGGAACGCATAAGAAAGGTGTTGCAGAAAAGAGGAAATTTCACATTAATAACACTGAGGAAAGAGCCCCACCAGACTGCACCAGCATTCAAGGCTCCAAGACAGTGTTTGACGTGTGTTTGATCACATTTGTAAAATAAGTGCATCAATGCCAGATATGTCAAACAATAGTTTGTTACTATTTACTGCCTCTTAGATGAAGAAGTGTCTCCTACCAACAGCTCACTTGCCACGTGTTTATAATTGTTAGAGATGGTAGGCATTGGCAGTTAGTTTGGCACAAGAAGAAAAACTGATCAGTCTACAAACAATCATAATTGCAACGGGGAGAATTGTAGAATGCTAGTAGAAAGGGTAAGCCATAGGATACGTGTCGACAGAGACTCAAAGTTAGTTTTCAAGCATATTATGGAAAAAATGTGACAATTTTGTTGCCTGGAAAGAAGCCGACCTATCCTCTGCATATCTACGAAAAATCGCTTCATTTGCTTGAACGAACAAACTTTTTTTTCGGGATAAAGCGTGTCACCTGTTATTTGATATCAAAGCTATACTCAAATGTCTTGAGTTGTTTGTTACAAGGTGGAATACTTATGTACAATTCCAGTTTGAAATGCATAAATTCTGCTCAGATCCCACACCGAATCAACCCGCATTCCATCCAATACAGTGCATATCTGAAAATTTACCATCACGTTCTAAGATTCCCACAATTCCGGAACGAACGAACGGGAGGCCGAACTGTGTTGCAGAAACCAACGCAAAAACGCGGTTTTCCCACGCCGAAAAAAATCATTTCCATATTCATCAAAATGAAGAGCAAAAAAAGCCAACATCTAACCGTATCATTATCGTACTCATACCGCAGGCAGAGAAGATTGGACCTGAAGATGACCGAAAGGCAATGCTACAACAAAACCAGATCGCCGGTCAAGCAGCAAAATATCCCCGAAAGCGTAACATTTTCCCTACCTCGTCTACTGCTTCTGCTTGATTACGCCTCGAGATGATCAGCCGATAGTCCGACAAGGCTACTCACGCCCTCCAGACAACAACGCAGCGGCAGAGACTGCGGCAGTCACCCAGGAGGCTATCCACCCGTCGTCACAACCCACAATTTCGGCTCCTCATACTCAAAAGCATTTTTCATACGGACCATTTGAACGACGATTTGGTCTATCGCGACGACGACCCGGCACACGGTTGTAGGGAAAGAGCCAGAGCCCAAGTGGGGAGGGCAAAAGAGATTTTCTATAATTTTCGATTCTTAAAATGACCCAAAAAGTATCACTAATTAAAGGTTACCGAAATTGTGTGCGCCACCGACCCCTGGAGAATATGCTACGCACAAGTGGCAAGATGATACCTTCCCAAGACCACGACGACGACGGCGAAAATGATCCGAGCAGACATGTTATAAGTCGACGGCGCAAAGGCGAAGGATGATTAGAAGGTCGATCTGATGGTAGCATCAAGTTGGACTTTGCTCACACGAGGAGGTGGATGGGAATATGCGAAGATTATCGTACAGTATGGAACGCTGGCAAAATGTTATTTTTGGTGGAAGTATTTGGGTAGATTTTCTTTGTAGAACAGTTATGAAAGTTATTATCACATCAAATCACACTGATGATGTTTGGGCTATGACAAATATATGAGCATGTGCAAGAGCATGATTGATCGCCCGAGGTTGCTATTCCGTTTTTCCAGATCAGCTTTTATTACACAGATGATGATTTGAACTAACATACAGTATGTCCCATAAAAATATGCGAAATTTTTCAATACATATTTTTGGGCAGCTTTAAACATTATTTGTACTGTTTAAATGTGTGTGTGGAATCATCTGACTGAATAATCTGAGACGATGTAAACAAAACAGTGGTTTGCGAGTAACAAGTTGAGAAAAATGTACGCAAAGGAGGTTGTGACTAGTTTGCTGCTCGCCCAAAAGCCCGTAAAACAAGTTGCAGCGATTTTGGGATGCCACCTGGCTACCGTTTACCGTATCCAATGTTCACTCATTGATAGACCAGTGGCCGTCCATGGTCCACTCGCAGACCGAAGGTCATCAGATCAAGATGAGAGACAAAATAAGGCGAAATCCTATCGATCGATCCGGAAATTGGCTAAGGAAGACGATATTTCAATAACTACCATGCAACGCACAGTGGGCAAGAACTGGTGAAAACTAAGGAAAAAATCTGTAACTTTTGCCGCTTTAAAGCGCGGCTTGTAAACAAGGCCATTTCTGCTTGAAAATTGTCTGAGAAATCGAATTAAACTGGTTTCAATCACCACACGGATATGGTTGTGGAGTTATAGAGCTCATTTTACCCCCATCTTTGCTCGGAGCGGCTCAAGATTAACTAAATAAAGCTTATTCTATGTAAAATTTTGTGAAAAAATCGAATATAAGTTATTTTACTTATCGCACGGTTCTGTGAACAAAGATATGGCTGATCTTACCCCACTTCCCCTTATAGTATTGAATAATTTACAGATATCTTTGCTTGGAGTCGCTTAAGATCAACAAAATAGGACTGGTCCAATGTAAAATTTCCTAGAAAATCAAGTTTCAAGTTTCAAGTACCGCACGACTCTGTGAACGAAGATATGGCTGATTTTATCCCACTTCCCCTTATATTTTTAAATAATTTATAGATATCTTTGCACTGAGAGGCTAAAGATCAACCAAATAGTGCTAAACTCATATAAAATTTCCGGAAAAATTGAATAAAAGCTGTTTTGTCCACCGCATAAGACTAGTCGTATGTAAAATTTCTTGGAAAATCTTATAGAAGTTATTTCATCAAGCGCACGGCTCTATGAACGATGATATGGCTGATTTTACCCACTTCCCTTATATTATTGAATAATTTATAGATATATTTGCTCGAGTCGCTCAATATCAACAAATAGAGCTAGACATGTGTGAAATTTCCTGGAGAACCGAATAGAGTTGTTTTATGTACCGCACAGCTCTGTGAAAGAAGATCTGGCTGGTTTTACTCCACTTTCCCTTGTATTCTAGAATAGTTTATAGACATCTTTGCTTGGAGCGGCTCAAGATTTGATTTGGCACAAAAATTTTACATATACAGAAAAAAATAATTAATTTTAACAAGCGTGTAAAATATCCCCTCGTTTAAATCCAAGCTAAAGGAGGCGTAAACACCGAATTTTTTGCAACTTTTCATGCACCATACAACAATATTGGCAATTTTTCATTCAACAGGCTGGATTCAGGCGTTATCTGGCTTAAATTTACATGAAATATCCCATTATATTCTGGCAAATCTAGCATTCCCTTTATGTGCATTAGATAACGCAGAAAATTCTTTTAATCTGTCTAGGATAAGCTTTATTTGGTTGATCTTGACCCGCTCCGAGCAAAGATATCTATAAACTATTCAAGAATTCAAGAGGAAGTGAGGTTAAACCAGCCATATCTTCGTTCACAGAGCCGTGCGGTAGTTGAAACAGCTTCTATTCGATTTTCCAGGAAACTTATCATGGAACTAGTCTAATTTTGTTGATCTCGGGCCTCTCTGTACAGAGATGTCTATATATTATTCAAAAAATATATGGGAAAGTGGGGTAAAATGAGCTCTATAACTCCACAACCATATCCGTGCGGTGATTGAAACCAGTTTCATTCGATTTCTCAGACAATTTCCAAGCGGAACTGGCCTTGTTTACAAGCCGCGCTTTAAAGCGACAAAAGTAACAGATTTTTTCCCTAGTTTTCACCAGTTCTTGCCCACTGTGCAGCGGTAGGTCAAAGATGACTTGAAATTTTCGTCCAGGGTAAAAGTAAAGGGTCACCTTGTGACGGACCGAATCAAACAACTACGGCTGGAACGCTCAAAACTTTTGGTGTCAGCATTAAAAAAGAAGCATCCCAAGTAACAATTTCGGTTTTATTCCAGCCATATAGCACTCCTCCCGGCTTTGTTGATGAAACTACATTCAAAACTGTTTTGTCCACCAACACCTCCTCTATGCATCTTTAAAGCCGAAATGTGTACAAAGGGTCCACTCTATAGACGGTTGTGAAAACAAATTAATAAAATCTTATGGTCTTAGACATAAAGATTTTGAAAATGTTCCATTGAAAGATGTTAGGGCCACTTGAGAACCATCATAAAACCTATTGGCTGCCACCCAACCAGCATAGGGCCGAATGACCACAGCTGTCAAACTTCACGGCGATATCGTGGTTGGTTTTTGTTGTTCTGCTTTGTTCGATTCTCCTCTCTTCTGATTCATTTAACAGTAAATAATGGCTAAGAAAAAAGTTCTAGTGCTGCGGGAAATTATGTTTGATAGCAAAATATCCAAAACAAATGGTGTTTTATATTGCGTAGCATGCTCCAAATCCAATGCGCATTTAATTTTATGGTGAATATTCGCACGATAAGAGCCTAAAATAAATTCTTGGTCGACTACGGAAGAAAAAATGAGATGTTTTATTGTTTTATTGTACCGATATTGACAAATAATAATGATCAATTCAAGTATGTATCCGTGTGTTTTAATATTCTGTTCGAAAAAAATGATCATTAGGTATCTATATTTAAGAAAAGTTCACCCAATTCATTCAATAATTCATTAGGTAAATTTTACCCATTGGCAGCTAAAACGTTAGTAGCCAACATTTGGTAAATTTTACCCATTGGTATAAGAAATGTAACTACCCAACATTGAGTTTTCATCTTATACATAATTTTAACTTAATGCACAAAACATGCGAGTTGGGTGAAAAAAACTTAATTTTGGGTACTTTTTTCTTACCGCGTAGGATTTGTTTCATAATGATCAAAAGCCGATTTGGACCAATTTAAGCCAACAGTGAGTTTGCTATTAGGGCCATTACAAAATCTGTAAGTGGTTATTATTTATTGGGAAACTAGGAGATGTTTAATAATGCTGGAAAAACGAGTTGAACCGATGTAATTCAACATTAAGAATACTATTGCGGCCAATCATAGAGTGTGATAGTGGTATTTTATAAGGAAAACATGGTAATTCATCTCAACGCTTGAGAGCATACTTGGACCGATCTACACCAACAGAACGAAAGCCGCTGAAGTCACTCACAACCCAAACCTCTCAGTCCAAGTTAAACTAGGAGTGGCGCCTTCAACCGTGGATAGAGCAAAAACACGAGCTGGACTATCTACTTACAAGAATGTGGTAACTCCAAATCGCGACGATAAACAAAACACTTCAGCCAAAGCACGATCGTGAAAGTTGTACACGCCGATGCTGACGAAGTTTGATTGCGTGGTACAGGGCGATGAAACTAACGTCAGGGCAGACTTTAAACAGCTTCCTGGACAGGAATTTTATACGGCAACCGGACGGGGAAAGGTGGCAGATATTTTCAAGCATATTAAACTGTCAAAGTTCACGAAGAAATATCTGGTGTGGCAGGCCATGTGTACCTGTGACTTGAAGAGCAACGTTTACATTGCGACCGGAACCATCAACCAGGAAATTTATCTAAGCGAGTGCCTACAAAAACGTCTTTCCTGAAGCGACACAATTGTTCCGTTCTATTTTGGCCAGAATTGGCATCTTGCTATTACGGGAAAAAGGCCATGGAGTGGTATGCTGCCAACAACGTTCAAGTGTTGCCCAAGGACAAGAACCCTCCTAACACGCCAGAGCTCCGCCCAATCGAACAATATTGGGCCATCGTCGAGCGGAACTTAAGAAGACTCAAAAAGCTGTTGTGAGCAAGAATCAGTTTAAGGCAAACTGGCGTTTTGCGGCGAATAAAGTGGACAAGGAGACTGTACAAAATCATATGGCAGGTGTTAAACAAAAGGCCCGGCAAATCGCATTCGATAAAAAGGAAGCTTAGCTGAATATTTCTCGTGTATTCTATATTAACTGAACTTGAAAAAGAAAAAAAATGACTAATTAATAAAAGCTTTGGTCGACTCACACACATTACTGTTTGACCAAATTTTGATCGGAACACCCTTTACACACAAGTATACACTCAAAGTTAGTCGGATACCACACGTCCCAAAAACCTGCAATTTTAAGTCAATAAACCGTAAATGAGCTTCCCAATGGCTCTGGTCCAGACTCAATTACCAGTGGTCGAAAATTAAAAACCAATTCTCGGTGAAAGACCAAGCCTTCCCACTTCTTCGCGCACAGAATGCGTCAAAATGTTATACAAACTAGCATTTTCTTTGCTTCCAAATATACCAACTTGCTCTGCCAAGAAGCTTTCGAGTGCGGTTCTAGTCCACGCCCTTAAACACCGGTTGCGGTAAACTAAGATCATTTCAACGGAATCAGTTCGATGTATATCCTTGGCTAAAGATGCACACATTACTACCATCGGAAATTTAAACTTCGCGAGGCTGCCGACTGCGCACACTCCCTTCTCGATGTGGTGTTTAAGTGTTATTCTCTGAAGACAGAAACAAAGGAAAAGGCCTGCCGCGCCGCGGTTTACGACGGCGACGTTCGTCGTCAATCCTAATGTAGACGCCACCGGGACCTCCTCGAGCCAGGCCACTGGAAATCTCTCACGTCAGCATTGCGTTCGCTTCGCCGCTGCCGACTTCGAAAGAACCACAACGCTAAACTATGTTGTTTGTTAATGAGCAATTAATTATAGATTATGAAAGGTGATTTAATCTCAATCCCAACAACCTTCCAGATCAAAATCTCGACGGTGCCTCCCCCGGATAATGAGAATTGGTGCTGAGCAGTGATACGTACGATGAACCGTAGATCCTCGAAATTTATGCCGGGATGATTCTAAATTCGTCTTGTGTGAGACGGTAGGAAACAATAATGTTAAAGTTATTTGTCTCGCGCAGTTCAGATAGACACTCAATGATTAATGTTAGAGTTAGTCCTCAGTCGGAATGGTGTTCATTACGAGAAATTAAGAGTTAACTTTTCATTGGAGCGTTATAAAACCACTATATTATTAAACCTGAGGCGGTAGGTTTGATTCTCTGCCCGATCAAGGAGATCCAATGCGCATTAGAAAAAAAAACTGTAAACAACAAGAACCGCAATTTGAAAAAAAAATACACAATTTTGGTCGACTTAATAGCTTGCTGCTGTATGTTTCTGTTCTATTTAGTGCATTTAAAAAATCCAAAAGCAATAATTATCATTATTGGCAATAATAATTATTATCTATTTGCCTCTAATACAGAAAGTCCGAATATTGACGTAGCTGGATAGCTCAGTGGTTATCCGTTCTGCTTACTGAGTAGATGGTCGGGAGTTCAATCCCAGGCCCGTCCCCTTCCTTGTCATTTGTCACTTGCCTCTTTCTATCACCACTAGATCTAAAATAAAAAACAGTCTACTGCGCTTTCATTGATCGCATCACTTACCACAGTGAATCCATGATCTAAAAATAACCTACCTCGCTAACACAAAAACTATCCTTCCCTTGAGAATTGTGGAGACGCAGAGGTGTAAACACGGTCTCTAACCAACGATTGTCAAAACTAATAATCCTTCTTCCCCCCTCCCCAAAGGCCGTGAGGACGTGGCCGGCGCCAGTACTGAGATCTATAAACAGAATTAGTGAACTTGTTGTACATTGAAGATGCAAAGCTACGCCCAAGCTTCATCTATGTGGTTCTCTGTGCAATTACACTAGTTCTGATCGGTAACGGAGTAGCAACTACGCTACGCACGGGAAAAGGATACAGAAAGTCCGAATATTCTCAGTACAACAAAATATGGTTAAAGTTATATTTCATTTTCTGATTAATCCAAAAGTGTTGAATGCGACATCTATAGAGCAGTAGAAAAACCAAAATTTATAGGCCATTTTAATATTACAACAAAGATTTTTCATTAGGGCCTAACTGACAAACGTAAACAATGGCTTCTTCTGTAAATTTCTCGTGGATTAACGCATTTTCAAACTTCCGTGCGAAAAATCGTAAAGAAAAATGACAACATCAGTTTAATTCGCTGATGCTGACGCTGATTCGATCGAAATACTCCTGGAACCATGTGACCTCCCTGCCCGACCACTTACGGTACCCGATGAACCTCGCGTCTTGTGGTCCTTCTTCTGATCGAAAAAGCCAGGGGCAGGACCGGGGTTGGAACATCTGGGGTCTTGGCTACTCCAGGGTCGTCCCTATTCCCCATGTCACGAACGCTTACAGCACCCCGCCGTATGGCGCCTCCTCCGTTGTAGTTCGTTTATCCGTTAAGGAAAACTTTCACGTTTTCAGGGTGTACCCCGGGGAGGCGAACTACTTCCACACCCCTCGTTTGCTGTATGTATGTATGTATGTATGTGTATATATGTAGGTTTTTATGAATGAATGAGAGGATGATAGATTTTCCAACTCTTACTCGATATTGGTATGTAATACTTTCAGTCATTAATTTTTAATCCATTTTTATGAAAAGTGAACTATATTAAACAAATAAACTATTGAAACTCGCAAATTTTTTATCTCTTGTACGTCTATGAAGGTTGTTTGGGTTTTCAGCACTTCTTATCTAAAATAACACATAAATCCTCAATTATTCCGCATTTTTCAACTGTCTGATTTCTTAGAGAGATTGTACAGTCTAGTGTATGCCGCTATTTACTAAATGATATTGATTTACATTTTTGGACGTTTAGCTGCAAAAGACTTTTTTGTACAAATTATAAAATAATAGTACGTCGGTTTTAAATAACCATATATCTTCCTTGTTTCTTATTTCTAAAAATATCTCTAAATCGTCGGCATAAATAAGAATTTTTACGTTTTTTAAAATGAGGGAAATATCATTTACAAGTTCGTATAAACAAAAGAGGATCGAGATGAGAGCCTTGAGGAGCTCCTGAAGTAACTCGAATAGGATTTGAAGTCATGCCTTAGAAATCTGACTATTTGTTGTCGATCAGTAAGATAAGACTCGAGCCATTTAAGAAACTTTAGCTCAATACCCATTTTTTGCAGTTTCAATAGAAGCATGGGTATATCAATGCGATCAAATGCCTTGCTACTCTGGTCTCTCTTCAATTGTCACTTTCTTCAAAAGGCTTGCTGAAGTCTGTATACAAAGCTTCAACATGGTTTCCATTGTCCATTGCAACCAGCGTATATTTAACAAATTTGGGTAAATTTGTATTAGCTGAGCGTCCTTCGAAGAATCCATGTTGCAAGGTAGAAATTCTATTTTTAAATTGACAAAACACCTCTTCATTAATGATCGCTTCAAAAAGTTTTGGAATGCAATAGATAATAACAATGACGCGATGATTTCGAAAGTCAGATTTTTTCCACATTTAAAAATAGGAACTAGATAGGAACTTTTCCACGAGTTTTGGAAAAATACCGGATTCGATCGACATATTGAAAATCCTAGACAAGGGAATTGTAAGCTCCGAAGCTAAGTTTTTCAGAAAAATGGAGGGAACCCCATCCGGCACACATGTTTTGGAGACATCTAATTTTAACAATGCCTACCTTATGTCATGTACATGCACATTGTTGGCACAAATATCTCTACTAAGGCTTGTTCGCCATAAAATCTGCACAGATTAAATTTGGAATAAAACAAATTTGCTGTTAGTTCAATCCAAGATGCATTTTTTAATCATTTAATTGTGCATTATTGGTCATCTTAAAACAAATTACAACTATTAAGTAAGGCTGCATGAAGTAACTACGAACTTTTGAGTTTACTCCAGCCATCAGAATCTGTGCAAACTTCTCTGCAACCGATTTAGCTGCTTTTGTCCAAGATTTTCGAAGTTTTAGCTTGTTGTTGAAATTGAGAGAGTTCTCTCTTCACGAGAGCCCTGGTTGAATGTCAACTGACTGGTTGAATGTCAAGGTGGTGCATTCGTTCATGCCTTGACCTACCCCGCATGGGGATGCTTGGTAAAATATTGTGTACCTGTTTCGAAATACTATCTCACAATGCCCTCCGCTCATTTTCAAAACTACTTCTATTCAATTTCACCCCCTGCCGTGCGCTAACGGAACTATCAATACTTTCTCTTAACAATTTTGTTCTAGCAAAAAATTGCTGTCTACTCCTAGAGTCTCATGGTGATGAGAAATTATTTCCTTCTCAAAACAACATCAAGAAATTTTGGTTTAATTCAAAATATTTTTTTCAGTTATTAGCATGAGAATTTGAGTTCAGATTGATAACATAGTTAGAAACTATTTCAATAAATTTGCTTACAATACAGGATTTGTTAAAAAATTGTTCGCAGTGATAAGAAAAAAAGTTATTATTATGATATTCAACGAGTATTTTTTTGTTATTCATTCTGTTATTTTGGCTGTTTATTCAGCCTAAATGATAACATATTCAGTGATCAAAAAATGATTAGCTGGTATTAGAGCTTGTTATCAATTTGGAATAATCCTTTGCTTGGGTTTCGATCTAAAATACCCCGAAGATTTTTGATTGGGATGAGATCCAGAGACTGGGGAGGCCATTCGAATACGAGATCCACGAAAAAAAGTTTTTAGTTTTGGGTGCGGTGTGCTTTGGATCATTGACATGCTAAAATATGAAGTCATTTTCTAGACCAACTTTCAGCAACGAAACCTCCAGATTTTTGCACAGAATGTCAATGTACCTGTTAGTATTCATAGTATTCAATATATGCTGCAAAAACAAAATCCGTGAGCAGAAATTTTCTTATAGAGGGTATTTCGATCAAAATTTGGTCGACTTAAACTTGACGCATTTCCTTTCATCGTGCATTAAAAAGTTTTGCACACCCCTCATTTTGAAGATGTGGCATCATGCATCTATTTTGATTTTGATTAGCACTTCAGTTATCAAAATGTCGTCGAAAGAAGAGAAGCAACGCATCAAAAATTTTGCACGTGCATGGTGAGAATCCTAACTACTCTCACGACAAGTTGGCGAAATTGTTGAATGTGGCTAAATCAACTGTTACCAACGTATTAAAAGTATTCGGTGATCGTTTGTCGACAGCCAGGAAAGCTGTATCGGGGGGAAATCGAAAGCCGAAGGCCACAGCGACGACTATAAGAGTAGCTCGCTGTTTCGAGCGGAACCGCAACCTCTCCGTCCGAGATGTCGCAAAGAAGCTGGGAGTGGCGCCTTCAACTGTGGATAGAGCAAAAACACGAGCTGGGCTGTCGGCTTACAAGATAGTGGTGACTCCAAATCGCGACGATTAACAAAACACGTCGGCCAAAGCGAACGCGAAAGCTGTACTCGACGATGCTTATGAAGTTTGATGTTGAGAGACGAATCTCATAAATTGATTTAGAACTGATAGAGTCGGGAGGAGCTAAATGGCTATCATGAATCACACTTGTGCTTTTGCTAATACTATGTTCACATTAATCAGCTTGATTCTGATAAAACTTAGTATGTTCTAGATGCCAAAATCTCTAAAATTTTTGCGTCGTAGTTTCTACAATGCAAAATTAATTACAGGTTCAAATTTGCACTGTTATAAAACCTTTTTTTCATAGATCTTGCTGAAGAAAGATAAGCAGTTGCGTTCTCGCATCCAAATAATTATAAAGATTTTTACTTAGTTATAAATAGTATCAACGAAGTAGTCATCCTATACATGATATTATAACCTAGCAACTCTGTACGCCTCTATCATAATTCCATTATTACATCATCGAGAAGTGCATTCACTATAGATGTGTACAATGCAAGCCTAATGCAACAGCTGCTTGGTGCCACCCATATTCGTTTTACTTTTCAATTAGCAGTACCGACATAACCAAATTATCGGCTATAAAACCAAACGACTTTCGTGCAGCCCAAGCAAAAGCAACAGGGCAATTTCTTAAACTAACAAACTGCAATCAGTTCGCGCCCTTGAGGGGAAAAATGCGTGAAAAACACAGGAAGCATTAACAACATGGTACAAAACCCACCGTAAGGCAGTTTAGCATAACCAAACAAACAACCATTTGCCATGTGCTGTTCCGACGGTGCTCAAAATCAACTAACCTACACTTCAAGCTACCGAATGAATTTCACTGTCCTATGCTCGTTGGCCAAATGTTCCAGCGTCCTCTGACCAAGTGAAAAAAAGCGAGCAAAAACCTCAAACCGTATAATTGTGTGCGCACTGCCCCCTTTGCCCCAAAGGGGTAAGATTGATGCAAATTAGGACTCACTTTGTCTTGCAAATCGCCGGTTTCGTGTAGTGTTGAGCGTGCGTCCAAACATTGCTCGTAGCAGCTTCTGGTGGTCGGTTGCTTGCATAAAATATGTTATACGTGATTCGTTGCATGCCCATTTCCACTTGCTCGGAAGAATGCACCTTTGAAATTTGGTTTGAAGGAATTAATCAAAGGGCTGTTTACAGATAAAATTCCTTAAAATTTTCACAGAATGTCTTATCACTCAATTGGAGCCGCTTCCGAAGATTTCTCCGAAAATTAATTTCTTCAGTGTAAATGCAACTACCATAAAACTGAATTTTTCGGTTTCACTCGAAACCGTATCTAGCATTATATCAAAGTTCTCCCAGACCATGTAGTGGAAATAATGATAAGCTACAGTTTACATAACCATGCTGAGAAAAAATATTTTCCATGTAAACAATGTTTCGAGCCCAAGTTTATTCAATGTAAATATCACCCGAAACAACGAGTCCATTTCTTTTCCTGGAATTTCGGGAGCAGTTTGTCAGTGAGCTTAGCTAATTTACACTGCATCGCAATAGAATAAAGCATCATTGCATTGCATTGCGTCGTTGTTATGAGCGATACATTTTTTGATGGTAGATCATTATTATATTCTGGCTGATGTGAGGAGATTTTGTGTGGGTTGAGTTATATCCTTTTGATTCCGTTGTTATTGGATTTCCTATGAAGGATATGTTTATTTTGCCTAATACTTACAGACCCCATCAGTGTTTCGTACTCAGGCCCGTACGCAGCACGCTTGCCAAACTGGATGCATCCGGAGAGCTCCTCCGCTACATCGTGTGCAGCATGTGCAAACAGGCTTCTGGATTTTCCACGGGATTGATGAACCCTTTGTAGAAAGGCGAGGATCTAAAAAAACTGCCCTTTTTGAAGACTTGACGACCTCTCTACGTCAAGGAGATGTAAATAGTTTTAATTACAAGAAATTTTACTGACACGACCAAAGAAACTACTTCACCTCAGACACAAAGAGGAACTGAAATTTTGGTGTTTTGCCAATATTTCAATCGAATGAGAGGTTCCGCTATGATTAAAGAAATCTTCAACAAAATTTTGTGTTGTTCCTTCCCAATAATTCTGGCAAATGAAACCAGTTTGGATGAAGGTGTTCGAAGTGAAGAAGTTTTTGCTAATAATTAAAATGTTTTTAGGAATGACCGCAACTTTCCTCACTCTGAAAATAAATCAAAAGAGGGTGCAGCAACTGCCATTTCCACAAATATCAATTCAGAGATCATCACTGCAGAAAAATGTAAGGATTTAGAACATGTTTGGGTAAGAGTGCATATATTGCGGGAAACACACATATTTGCCTCTGATTTATTTTATTAAAATTCTTTAATATTGCCGATGAAATAACGCCATGTGAATGTGAGAATTCACATACGCGGGGATTTTAATTAACGTGGAACTTCTTCACAGACACAGTAAATGAAAGTGTCTTACTTCCATTCGTTGGAGAAAATGAAACACATACATTCTCATATTCAAGTAGACTCTCTTACTCCATTATGGACAAATTTAGCTTTTCAAACAGCAGTTGAGTTTTCCTTATTTTTACACCAATATAAAAAACCCGACGACAGCGAATATGAAAAGGTCTTTAAATATTATATGGCAAACTTTGACAGTATTACACATAGGCTAAGAAGTATTAATTGGGAAACGATTTTTAGAAACGAGGCAAATATTGAATCTTCTGTTGATGCATTTTATATTTTTGTATTCGTAGTTATAGTTGAACATGTTTTATGGAAAATAATAGGGAGACAATGTTATTTAAAGGGTGTCCACGATGAAATTGCCACACTATGAAATTGCTCTAACTTTTTAACCGTTGGGTAGAATTTAATGAACATTTGGGTGGATTTAGTTCATAGTGCATTATTTACATCCTGCAAGTTTTAAAGTCCTGTGATCAAAACTCGCGGAAATGGAGTCGAACAGCTCGTGCGTGATAAAATCTTGCGCATTCATCACGAGAACAAGGATCTCTCGCATCGTTCCATCGCTAAAACGTTGGGAATCGCGAATTCCACGGTGTCGCGAGTGATTAAGCGGTTCGAGGAACGGTTGACCACCGATCGGAAGCCTAGAAGTGAAGGAAAAAGTATTCCGTACAACACCAAAAATCACAACCGCGTAGTTGGGGCCTTCAACCGAAATCCGAACGCCTCCGTTCGGGATGTGGCTAAGAAGCTGCACCTAAGCCGAAGTTTTGTCCAGAAGGCCAAAACTAAGGCTGGGCTTCGAACGTTCAAGGTACAAAAGGCCCCTAATCGCGACGAGAAGCAGAACAAGTCCGCCAAAACCCGTGCCAGGAAGTTGTACCTCAACATGCTGACGAAAGTTGAATGCTGCATCATGGACGACGAAACATATGTGAAGGCCGACTTCAAACAGATCCCCGGCAACCTGTTTTTCACGGCCAAGGATAAGTTCAGCGTTCCGGAGCATGTCCGCACTCAGAAAATGTCCAAATTTGCGAAGAAATTCCTGGTTTGGCAAGCCATCTGCACGTGCGGGAAGCGGAGTGCACCTTTCGTGACCCAGGACACGATGAACGGGCAGGTGTACATAAAAGAGTGCCTCCAGAAGCGGCTGCTTCCTCTCCTGAAGGCCCACAACGTCCCAACAATCTTCTGGCCGGATTTGGCCTCATGCCACTACTCCAAGGACGTGCTGAAGTGGTATGCGGACAATAAGGTCAATTTCGTGCCGCAAATGTTCAACCCTCCCAACACTCCGGAGCTCCGCCCCATCGAGAAGTACTGGGCGATTATGAAGCAGCACCTTCTTAAACGACCTAAGGTAGTGAAGACAGTCGAGGAACTGAAGAAAGTATGGGTTTACATGCAAAAAACGGTTGATTCACAGGTTGTGCAGAATCTTATGGCCGGGGTTAAAGGCCAAGGTGTGGGAATTTGCGTATGGACTGTAAATAAAATACGAGTAAAATGGTAAAATGAAGTTTAATAGTTATTTCTCAATCCCTGAAAATTTGATGGCAATCGGATGAAAACTCGAATTTTGCGAATCAATTTTGTGTGTGGCAATTTCATCGTGGACACCCTTTACACAACCCAGTTTTGTGTTCTATAATCAATATATCTCTGTATATAAAAATGAATTTCCATTTGCCTGTCTGTCTGAACCTTATAGAATCGAAAACTATTGAACCAATCGGCGTGAAATTTTGTATGGAGGGGTTTTTGGAGCTGAGTAAAGCTTTTATGATAGCACAAGACCCCTGAAGCTGAATGGTAGTTTGGTCAAAAGCATCAGTGAATTGAGAACCAAGTGGAATAATATTGCCAAAACGATGGATGAGAATAATGTGCGCCTGTTGATGAAACGTATTCCGGGAAAAGTCTGCAAAATCTCTTCGAAATAGAGAGGATTATTTATTTTTGTATTTTCTCTCTAAAGAATATTTTAGTTAAAACAGAATACAATTTTTAATGTTTATCCGAAATATGCGCAATAGTCTATGTTTCAATTTTAACTGGGCCGAGTTTTGCGTGAGCTGTCACATTTTTTGTTCAGTCCCTCACCAGCAAACAAATTTCATCATTCGGAAAAATAAACTTTGAAGTTTCTAACAAATCAGTGCTTTTGTGAATTGAACTCCCGTGATTTTGTGTTCCAATGGTGTGTCCAGGTTACAGATGTCCTATCAAGCAGGGGTTGGCGCCATTTTATTAAGTTACACAGTTCCAGTTACACCAAAGCAGAACTAGGTAGCAGGTTCAAACGACCAGATTTGAAATTCAGAACACACTGGACGGACCTGGATGCTCGTTTTGCTGATGACAACTATTGGCATATGAAAACCTTCGGTGAGCTATTTCCTTGAAATACATATAATTTTATATAGAACTTCAAATCTGTACGGGATTTTAATTATAATAATTGATTATACTGGAAGTCGGTTGAAGAAATCCTGTCCAATGTAAAACAGGAGTGACACTAAAAATGAGATCCGTCATCATTCTCACAAGATGTAGATGTTTGATTCGTGGAACTCACTCTTTTGCATAAGTGTCAGAGATCGTCTGGGGTGGACTAAATTCGTCTTTTTTGTATAGCTTCAAGCTTCAGAGCTAAATCCTTAACATTCAAGGTGAGCTCCTAGCTTTTGGAACCTTGAGTACAAAAAATTCTATTAATGACGTTGGAAAACGTCCTTGTTTTCTATACTGGGATATAGATAATTTTTTATCGCATTCCGACCGTCACGAAGAGTGGTCAGGTTTTGAACGTTTGAAGGTTTGAAGGTTTTGAAGACTTCCAAGTTTTGAAGACACCAGTCGATCGTAAATACTTCTACGCATCAATTTTCAAAGAAACCATTGTCAATTTCAGGTCTAATTATATTGAAAAGTTCATAAATTTTAAGCCTTGTCTTTAAAAGTATATCAACCCCTTCAAGCCTAATGGGTCATATATGACCCCAAGAGGCTGTATAAAGTCACAGACTGAATAAAAATTTACACTGTCTTGGGCAAATTTGTTCCACATAATAAGTTTAAGGCTTAGTTGACGACCTAGACCATCCTGAAAATGAAGAAGTTCAGGACTAAAACATTAATTGCCTACGCTTTACACCATTAGCTTTGTTATAGGATATAGTACACATGCATAAAATCTGTATCCTCATTAATACGGACACCTTCAAATCATTGTAACTTTTGAAATATTGCACGTAGGAATGAAAAATTTCACTGTGGTATAGCTGAGAGTCTATGATGAAAAAGACTAAGATTGATGTTTACATTTCATGTTTAGTTTTCAAGATGGCGACGAAAGAAAAACATGTGCGCGAGCGAATTTTGTACGGACGTACGGCAAATCCTGACTTGTCAATACGGGACCTTGCAAAAACATTGGATTTGCATAAATCCACTGTTCACGATGTGCTCAAATCATTTTCAAAACGTTTGACGGTGAAGAGGAAACCGAGAAGTGACAAAAACATTGGACGCGCTGATCCTGTCGTGGACCGAAAGGTGAAAAGGATATTAACGAAAAACCCGAATCTCTCCATTCGAACGATGGCTCGTAAAATAGGGATGCCGCCTGGTATCGTCCAAAAATCAAAACAACATTTTGGACTTAAGTCGTATAAAGTAAAAACAGTTCCAAATCGCAACGACTAACAGAACTTGGCAGCAAAATCACGGGCTGCGAATATTTGACGAAGTTTTCATGCGTTGTTATGGATGATGAAACTTATGTCCTGGAGGATTTCAAGCAGCTTCCAGGGCTGGCTTTTTATTCTACTATGGCCAGAAATGCTACAGCTGAGCATTTCAGAACGAAAAAGGCATCGAAATTTTCCATAAAATACCTTGTGTGGCAAGCAATTTGCACGTGTGACAAAAAGAGTAAATCTTTCGTCACTACAGGCACAATCAACAAGGAGACCTATCAGAAAGAGTGTCTGCAGAAGCGATTGCTACCCTTCATCAAAAGTCACAAAAAAAAAAACCTTTATTCTGCATTACATGCCACTATGCTAAAACTGTGATGGAGTGGTACCAAGCAAATCAAGTGAACATTGTACCAAAAACCTCAAACCCGCCAAATTGCTCAGAGCTACGAAAAATCGAAAGATATTGGGCTCTGATGAAGCGGAAGCTTTCTGCAAAGAAGCAAGGAATCAAAGACATCAAACACTTCCAACAAATTTGGACAAAGACGGCTTCTACGATTTATGAAGAGTCTGTACAAACCCTGATGGACGGAGTTAAGCGCAAAGTTCGAAAATTTTATGCAAATACCGAATAACTATGTTTTGTCTTCACGAATTGTTAAAACACATCCCATGAATCTGAAATAAACAACTACGACGGAAATATAATGCAAAATTTATGTTTTATTCATGTTTTGAGGTGTCCGGATTAATGCGGATACAGACCTTACGTATTATTAAATTCTCATTGATAAACATTTACTATTTAAGGATCTTTCTGCGATGTTCTTGGTTATCCAAAATGTACTTGAGTTTAAAACATCAGATCTACAGTTGCAACAGTAGTTTTTAGGGCTATATTGAGTTACGATATGGGTTTTCAACACTTACAAAAAATCAAGATTCTCATTGAGGAAATATGAACGTCAAATCGTAAACGAGCTCAGATCCAGTTGTACGAGTGAAGAAAATATTAGTCACAAAGAGTTTTTGAAAGATAAAACCATTACAAAAAAATAAGAACCTTTCAATTGAGGACTCTCATCTTAAGGATGGATGATACGCACCTACTAATATTAGCAGCTAACTATTAAAAAAAAACTCCAAAAAATGAGGCGATCTTCCTTTACGCTTTTAGACATTATACAACAAAACATGAATAAATTTGAAGAGATGAGCTTTGAAGATTGGGAAAGGCTTGCAGAAGATACGGAAAAAGTCAAATTAAAAATAGAAGCAATCTACGAAAAAAGAAATCCATCGACTCAGATAGCTAAAACTAAAAGCAAGTAATCACAAATAAACTTGCATATTAAAAGAATGCAATGTTGTTGTTATACCCCAAGAAATTTGATACGTTTTCTCTCACCACGCGTTCCTATATTCTCAGACATTCTTCTCTTTCCACACATTCTTCTCTTTTCAGAGAGCGAGTAATGGCGCTATAACCATAAGCCAATAAGCCGGGCTAGGTCTTTTGTTAATGCAAAAGTTTCAACCATCTGAAGAATGATGGAGCATCACTTAACCCTCTTGGACTAGATGCTCCCAACGACCATCTCGTTGTGTACATCAAACAGGGCTTTTCTTTTGATATCTACTGAAGGCTACATGGGTTCCCCGTGTCTACTTAAGGTAGTTACCAAAATTCTCCCTATCTCCAACGGTTGCATGGACGTGGCCAGGTTAGCGATCGAGGAGTCTTTTTGTGGAGATTATTGCGTGGAGAAACGTATCAGTATCTGGTTCCGTTTCAATGGCGACATGCAGTATCTTCAATGAATTATTCCTCATCGTAACTGCAAACGAGGTGTGCAAACGTCTATGCTAATTGGCCACACCTTAGTCCGTATAGGACTACTCTTGTTTCCGTTCTTTATTACACAAGGATATTTTTGTTGAAATCACCTTCGCCTCGGACTAGGTTATAGGCGTGCTATAACGTGGTATACTATTCTTAAAAGATGATTAATTGACGCTTTCTCTGCTAGAAATTTTACGCATATGTAGCAAACGTTTGGCCGGCTTTCAACTTAATATTCTAGTTGATACTCCACAGGTGATATTTATGTTGAAGTTGATTGAAAGCCTTATGTTACTCAATAACCAAGGAAGTTGACTGTATTTCCAACCTAGAAGATCTCTTCGACTTAACAGGGAATCGGAACCATCGTCTTAGGATTGGTAGTTCCGTGCGTTACCCAACTGGGCTATCTGAGACTCCTTAGATGGACCCATAACCAGCAGACCAACTAAATTGTTTTTTTTTAATGCTTCCAAGACGTCTTCCAGCGGAAGAAGGGAATAACAATTGCCGTGGATGGCATGACAGCCAAAAGAACAAATACTTAAAATTTACCACACTGAAGTGCCGCAAATGAGCATCCGAACAGTCAGTGATTATTGCTGGCTTATTCCCATGCGTGCTGTCGTGTTTTCAAAATTGCTCATCCGTTAAATTAGCGGAAAAATAACACACACTCTTGCTCTTGGGTGTGAAAAAAGCAGCATTCTGCTTTTTGTGTTCAAGATGTTTTCTATAGGCACTCCAAAGCGGGACAAATTTTGCACGTTTTATGTTTGTTCTCTTGCGAGCATGCTGTTTATTTCTTCATTTGTTTGACAGACTGGGTGATCGTTCTTGGTACGGTCATTACACGCATGGTGAATACGTCTCTATAGCTGGATTAAGTCATTGAAAGTACTTTGACAACTCTGTTTGTCGGAACTTCTTATTTTCTATTACTATGGGATGAATTTCTCGCCAAGATTTGAACAATTAGCCTGCCTTGTTATAATATTAAAGGAAATCAAATTTTCTCGAATTCAAGCACTGCTACAAAGTAAATTGCAAATTTCCTAAAACTCACGCAACATAGTTGCTAATCTTTGCTGTTCACTCGGCGTTTACGTTTTTTTTTTCAGTCACGCAGTGCAAACACAACCGGTCCGTCGTCTGCGTGTGACAGCTACTAATAATGGGAACCACTTCAGAAGGAAACAACAACGCAATCCAAACTTATAACATGGGTAATTGTCTGCAAGGAATGTACCTCAACCTCAATTGTCATCCCCTGCATATGAGCACCACCGCCACCATTCATGTGCAGTCTGTGGGAAAATTGGCCTCACCTTATTGAATTCATACACGGAATGCCATTTGTAACTGCTGCCGCTGCCTGTTGTTGTTGTTTGTAAAGCCCATTCAGGTGAGTGCGATGTGGTAAACGCTTCTTCAAATGAACATTTTTCATTGAGTATCGTGTACCTGTACTACATTCATTGGGGTCTTAACTATTATACTGCGACCGCAGTGGATTTCCTTGCACCACTAAAGGAAAAGCGAAAGTCAACCATGCGCTTAGTGCGGCTTTTTTGGGGTCGACCGACGTGTTCTTGTTCACACTGCCTATTCGAGTTCGGGTTTTTGTAGTCTGAATGGAGAGGTGTGCAATTAACGCTTCTTAAACTCTAATGGATCCGCTTACGTCTAGGCTCTGTCGGCTATTCGACCATGTAAGGAAGCCAAAGTAGGAAGTAATTACTTACCTTTCGGGTAACTGATCGTGGAAGGAGGTGTAAATGTTGTACGAAGGTAGTTTATGTGATCGATGCTTAGATTGATGCAGTATGGTTTCATGTTAGCTGCAAAAATATTATCAGATCGCTTACTTTGGTTATTCAAATGCTATCAATATTATTAATTAAACTTCCGGTGAGGTCCTCATTTGTTCCATGAATTGCTGAATTCGATAGAATATTCAGCATGTAAGAAGAATATTCTAAAAATCTATGATATACGATACCAAATCACTATTTAATTTGATTTTGGTCCGAGACGGGGTCGACAATAATATAATTGTGTAGAATATTGGGTGGATTCGCGTCAAAATCTGGGCACCCCTAAATACGTATATCTTTGGAAATACTTCACCAATCCAGTCCATGAAATATTTCGCAGACTGATGAACGTATGTCTGTTCATTGTGTAAAATCAATTTTTGGTGATACTAAAAGTTTTTAGATCGAAGATGGCGTCGAAAGAAGAGCAAGTGCGAAAAGCAATTGTGTACGGTCGCAAGGAAAATCCGGATCCGCCAGTAAGAAAACTTAGGTAAGAAAGCTTGGTTTTCCTTCAAGCACTGTCCACTGTGGCTAGAAAAAGAAAAATGTACCCAACTTTCGGGCAAACTGCAACAATCACCGGCAAAGTATGAAGTCGTTCAAGGTGAAAACTGTACCGAGTCGTAATGATAAACAGAATGTGACGGCTAAAGCCCGGGCTCCCTAGTTGTATCGCGAATATTTGACAAAGTTTTCCTGCGTGATAATGTACGATGAAACTTATGAGCTGGAAGACTTCAAGCAGCTTCCCGGAATGTCTTATCATACTGCCATGCAACGGAAACGGCGAATAAAGGCATTTCAGGACTAAGAAAAAGTCCAAGTTGCCTAAAAAATATTTGGTTTGGCAGGCAATACGCAGCTGTGGAATGCCCAAAGAAGCGATAGCTACCATTCCTACGCAGCCATGAAACTTCTTTGCTATTCTGGCCTGATTTGGCATCTTGTCACTACGCCAAAGATGTTTTGGAATCGTATAAAGCGAATGGAGTCCATGTTTTACCAAAAGAGGTGAACTAACTGCCCGGTTTTGCGACCTATCGAGCGATATTGGGCTCTCGTGAAGAGAAAACTCTCTCAACATATACAACAAGCTACAAGTGTAGAAAATTTTTGAAAATCTTTTACAAAAGCAGCTAAATTGGTTGCAGAGAAGTCTGTAAGGACCCTAATGGCTGGAGTAACGACTGTTCCTGAAAGTATAAGCACACCTTATTTTAACGGTCATTTTGAATATGATGAAATATTTCAACATGTTTTGGCTGCATCCATTTGTTTGCACATTTCTAAATGACATAGCATCAAAAAAGTGCTCAGTTTTGTGTTACCTATTAAAATGCGCGGTCTTACTCCGGAACAACGAAAAAGTATCGTGCACAAATGGTGCACTGTGAGCGGACTCTCCTTGAGAAAATTGGCCAAGGAAGAGAGTGTAAGCGTTGGAGCGGTACGATCTGCGATTCGAAAATATAGAAAACAGTATACGTTTGAAGACGCGCCAAAGAGTGGTCGAAAATCCGGTCCTGTTAGTCCGGATATCGGTAAAAAGATCAGGGATGCCTACAAGCAAAAACCAGAGACTTCCGTTCGGGATATTGCGAAAAAACTAGGAACCTCATCGAGTAACGTCATGCGTGCCAAAGAAAGACTTGGGCTAAAAACATACCGAAAGCAGAAAAAACCCCAAAAGGAACCCAAAACAGGCCGCGTCCGTGAAACCACGGGCCCGCAAACTCTACGATTCGTTATTGTGTAAAACTTCTGGGTGTATAATAATGGACGATGAAACGTATGTCGAACTAGATTACAAAACGCTTCCCGGACCACAATGCTATACTGTAAACGAAGACACAGACATCCCCGAAACGGAGAAGGTAATTTTTACCGAAAAATTCGGTAAGAAGGTTATGGTTTGGCAGGCAATATGAGAGTGTGGGAAAACATCTAGTCCGTACATCACAACGGAGATTATGAACACTCAGAAATACGTTAAGGAATGTCTCCAGAAGCAATTTTTGCCAATGATCAGGCAACACGAAGGTCAAGTAGTGTTATGGCCTGATTTGACGTCATGTCATTACGCAAAGGACACTGTAGAATGGTACAAAAGTCAAAATGTATGTTTCGTGCCGAAAGACATGAATCCGCCGAACTGCCCGGAGGCACGGCCAATCGAGACATTTTGGGTTTTAACCAAAGCAAAGCTTCGAAAATTCATAAAACCATCGGACGACATCCAAAAATTTAAAAAAAGATAGGCCAAAAGTGGTCAAAATGGTGGGAAATACCACTGTGCAGAAGCTAATGGGTCATGTTCGAGGAATAGTTAGGAGTCTGGCTATGATAAAATATTTTGATTATACGAGAGTAAAATATCATATAAAACACAAATACAAATTTGATTTGCCAAATAAAATTATTAAATCTGAAAAAAACATTTCTTTTTTGTTATATTTAAAGTGTGTTTATACCTTCTGAAACAGTCTATAAACTCAAGAAATTGTTCTTTTTCCATGCAGCCTGCTAAGTATCGATAGTTAGTTTAAAGTTGACTAATAATGCACAATTCAATGAATAAAAAATGCATCTTGGATTGAACTAACAACAAATTTGTTTTATTCCAAATTTAATCTGTCCAGATTTTGTCGCGAACAAGCCTTATAACATCAAATATAAACAACAAAATTATCTCCTCTTTTAGAAAGATATCATAGAATGAAAAAAAAATTGATGGCATTTTTGGTAGAACTGTTTTAGAGTGGAACGTTTACATGTGCAAACTTTTGTCACGATCTGTCAAGTCGTTATCGAGATGGCTTGTTTCCAAGCAAGTAATGCTTCAAAAAAAAATATGAGCGTGGACGTTGAAAATCCTGGCGCCTAACCAAATCCCGCGTCCATAACAAATGCATTGTTATGGACGACGAAACCTACATTATTGCGGACGCCAAGCAGATTTCCTGAAGTTTTCGTCAGCAAGTCTCACCTGAATGTTCCGAAGAAGTTCCGGAAAAAAGAAAGTTTACAGATTTTCCAAGAAATACTTAGTTTAGCAGGCGATCTGTGGGTGCGGAGAATGCATCAAGTTGTACATAACGATCGACACCATCAACTGCCAAATATATAAAGAAGAATGCCCCAAAAGCGCCTGCTGCACTTCCTCCGGTCCCACGAAGGTGACACTCTGTTTTGGCCAAATATGGCATCGTGCCATATTGCGAAACCGGCGATGAAGTGGCACGAAGCCAACAATGTTGTTTTTGTGACAAACTCGCCAGAACTTTACCCAATGGAAAAATTCTGGGCGATGATGAAGAGCAAGCTCCGGATAATAAGGAAGGTCTTCAAAAAAGACAAGGACTTGAAGAAAGAGTGGATGAAAGTGTCTAAGAAAGATAACGGAAGTGTTCCACAGGATTTGATGGGCAGTGTTAAGTCCAAAGTGCAGGGATTAGGCTAAGAGAGGAGGTTCAATAAACAAACATACACAGATAAAAAGAAACATTGATTTTTTTGCTTTATCTAACGCACATAAAGGGACTGATAGATTTGGAAGAAATTAATGGGATCTTTCATGTAGCCATTCTATACAAATATGAAAACTTGGCTCTGTAAAGTTGATTCGATTGAACCTGTACAAATAAATGATTATTTAAAAAAAAAATTAGCCATTCATGAGCCCAATAACGCTTGAATCTAGTCTGTTATATGAAAGGTGGCAAACAATTTCGTGTTCACGCTTCCTTTAGCTTGGAATTAAACAGGGGGAAATTTTTCACGCTTCTTAAACTTATTTATTTTTTTCTGTATATCGAATATGGCATTTTTTTCGAGTACATTCGTTAAAAGAAGCTTCTCAGCAATTCGATTATTGAAGATGCTGAATTATCAATGTTCGGATACTTCGTAGATTTCAAATGTTTTTCAGCTTTTTGAACACAAACTAGAGGTAATTGAAATACTGAAATCATGAGAATGACAATAAAATTTAAAAATTCATCATTAACATTTTAACACATAACACGGATTTTGTTGTACATATTGTAGTTGACATACAATTTAGTTGATTGGGATGGATTTGGATTTGAATTGGATTTGGATTGGATTTGAATTGATTTGGATTGGATTTGGATTGGATTTGGATTGGATTTGGATTGGATTTGGATTGGATTTGGATTGGATTTGGATTGGATTTGATTGATTTGATTGATTTGGATTGGATTTGGATTGGATTTGGATTGATTTGGATTGGATTTGGATTGGATTTGGATTGGATTTGGATTGGATTTGGATTGGATTTGGATTGGATTTGGATTGATTTGGATTGGATTTGGATTGGATTTGGATTGGATTTGGATTGGATTTGGATTGGATTTGGATTGATTTGGATTGGATTTGGATTGGATTTGGATTGGATTTGGATTGGATTTGGATTGGATTTGGATTGGATTTGGATTGGATTTGGATTGATTTGGATTGATTTGGATTGGATTTGGATTGGATTTGGATTGGATTTGGATTGGATTTGGATTGGTTGGATTGGATTTGGATTGGATTTGGATTGGATTGGATTGGATTTGGATTGATTTGGATTGGATTTGGATTGATTGGATTGGTTGGATTGGATTGGATTGGATTTGGATTGGATTTGGATTGGATTTGGATTGGATTTGGATTGGATTTGGATTGGATTTGGATTGATTTGGATTGGATTTGGATTGGATTTGGATTGATTTGGATTGATTTGGATTGGATTTGGATTGGATTTGGATTGGATTTGGATTGGATTTGGATTGGATTTGGATTGGATTTGGATTGGATTTGGATTGGATTCGGATTGGATTTGGATTGGATTTGGATTGGATTTGGATTGGATTTGGATTGGATTGGATTGATTTGGATTGATTGGATTGGATTTGGATTGGATTTGGATTGGATTTGGATTGGATTTGGATTGGATTTGGATTGGATTTGGATTGGATTTGGATTGGATTTGGATTGGATTTGGATTGGATTTGGATTGGATTTGGATTGGATTTGGATTGGATTTGGATTGGATTTGGATTGGATTGGATTGGATTTGGATTGGATTTGGATTGGATTTGGATTGGATTTGGATTGGATTTGGATTGGATTTGGATTTGGATTGGATTTGGATTGGATTTGGATTGGATTTGGATTGGATTTGGATTGGATTTGGATTGGATTTGGATTGGATTTGGATTGGATTTGGATTGGATTTGGATTGATTGATTGGATTGGATTTGGATTGGATTTGATTGATTTGGATTGGATTTGGATTGGATTTGGATTGGATTTGGATTGGATTTGGATTGGATTTGGATTGGATTTGGATTGGATTTGGATTGGATTGTTTGATTGGATTTGGATTGGATTGGGATTCAATTTGGATTGGATTTGGATTCGATTTGGATTGGATTTGTATTATACTAATTTTTGATTCCTTGGGTCAGGTTCAATTAGATTCTTAACTTTTATAGCATATCTAATAAACGGAATCTTTCAAAATGTGACTAAATCGATATCCATCATCACATACGCAAATGAGCGTCATAGAAATAAGGTCATATGCATTAAGTTATTAAAAGCATCTCCGTCTCGCAAAAAATGTTGCCGGCAACTTATTGGAACACTCGATTTTTTCAGAACTCATCGTTATTAATGTAATGTAATTAATGTAATAATTAATGTACAACTTGTGCTGTTGCATTAACAATGATTGTGCGACCTCGATAACGCATGTTAACCTTGCGCAAGATAATGCAATTACCCTGCTTTTTCGGAAATTCGACTATAAAACAACTTTTTGAATGCCAATACCTACCAATATTCTCCAATCTATCGACATGCATGAGTTATCTTATAGCTCTTTTTCTGCTTCAATATCCTACATTCCCCAGTGAGTCTACAAAACCTGCCATAATTAGTTATTTCATCCCTACTACCGTCTAATTTCACGTTTCGGCAACCAACCCGGAACATTAGAAACCATGTTCGCAAACCTATAATTAAAACCCTATATTTTAGCAAACGCCTTCCGTCTGGTTAGAAAAAAACGCTGCGAAATTCCCTAGAAATTCCCATCCAACGTGAACACCCCGAAAACCGAAACACTTTTCGAAGGGATTTCGATCAAAATTTAATTAAATTCGTAGTTCCTAGGAAATGCTCACTCCAAACCAGCTGGAGTCCAGATCCGAAAGAGCAAAAAACGGAGAGAAAAAATTGCGACTCGGTACTTTCTCACCATCGTCAGCGATCGGAGAATTTCCCTGTTCCCTACTGCATATCCTAACGTCCTCCTCGGTTCAACATCGTGAGCAATTAAGGTGAGTCTCCATAGTTTTAGACATCGTTACTCTCTTCTTCGATTTCCCGTATTTATTTTCGGCTTGTCAGCTAATCACGTAATTAAACCGAAAATCCCAAAATCGTGCCGGTACCGTTTCCAAAGTGTCTGTCAAAGCTGGCCCGGACGGGAACCGTTTTCGCAATCTTTCCAACTTCGTTTGGATCGGATTGAATCGACCAAGTGACAAGATAATCTGCTTTTCTTTCTTCGTGGTAATTTTTTTTTTTCGATCCTGCATTTTTGGTCCGTATCAGATCGATGAGCAAAATAACGATTCGGTGAAATTATCGCCCATTTCCTGTGGTGAAGAAGAGACAGAATCGGTTAGGTTCAAGAAATGTTCCAAACACTGGTTCAATGTTTGTTGGGACGCAATTAATCGAATTAGAAGGAAATTCACCACCGTGGAGAGCAATTTCGTTACAAGATGGAAAATTGCTTGTCGTTGCTTATTCGAGCAGTGATTGATGGAGTTTTCCGCTTTGGATTTCTTTTTCAAAAAAAGATGGACAGCATTATGGACAGTAGAATTTAGAAATGCATAGTGAAAAAACTATCCAGCATTCAATAGTCAAAGTACCGGTTTTTTACGATATACAATTGCGGAACTTTATCATTTTAATTATAAATCTCAATTTTCTTTTAATATCATTTATTTGTACAGGCTCAATGGACTCAACTTTACAGAGCCAAGTTTTCTTATTTGAATACATAAGTTATTTTAAAACTAAAGTTAGGAGGATAGAACCGATTACTCGCGGCCGTCTTGAGATCAATAGGAGTAGTAATTAAATGGATCTGAAGATGGGCGGGAATTTGAATTTTGGTTTTCATAAGACATTTATTTTAACTTCTAATTTGCCAAATAACATATAACTATACAACTTTTGGCTTTCTTTTGACTCGAAAATTTCAGAGAAAGAAAAAAACAAACAAACAGATAAAACACCTAATAGTAAACATAGAGGTTAATCAAACTACAATCTAATATCTCGAACGATGCTCAGCACATGACCAAGTAATGTGGTCTGCGTCCTGGTAACCTTGTCCACATTCACAGAGATTGCTGTCGCTCAGCCAACCACGGTATAAATGAGCGTTCACAGAATAATGGTTGGACATGAGACGAGACATTACACGAATGAAGTCTCGACCCACATCCATAACCCCAAACCAAGATTTCATCGACACCTTTGGGATGATAGAATGTTGCTATCGCCCCAAATCTCCTTTACTCCATTTATACTGCCAGCTGACGAATGACTGTTGACGAAAAATAGGAAAAAAAATCATTAAAAGCGAATTGTCGATCATAAATATCGCCTTCCATAGCGCCCACCTTTGCAAGCGAGCCCGCTTTCTCATTGCCCAGAATTGCGCAATGAGATGGGACCCATACAAAGGTGATGATAAAATTAATCCAAGATAAAGCACTAAGAAGCTCCTGTATTTTCATGAGAAAATACGAGGAGTGCTTTACCGGCCTCAAGGAGCGAATATCATCTATAGAACTGAGACTATCCGTTAAATACTGATTCGGTGTTAATGAGGCAAACATTTCTAGCGTGAAGTGTGTTTTCGTTTATTCGGCGACATATACGGAACAAGGATCTTGAAGTTTACGATTGGTGCTATAAATTTCCTTAACATGCCAAAACCTGCTGACTCCTATATTAAAGATCCGTCAGTGAAGAACGATTTAGTGGAATCAACATGGCCAAATTTTGCAGCAAATATCACAGGAACAATCATAGGAAGATGATGCTCTGAGATTCCATGAAGGTCCTGGATAAATCAAAATGAACCGAACTGCCGAAGTCAGAGAAGCAAACACGATTGGGAATATTCGGCGAAAGCCTGACATCCTGTGTTATGTACAAATGGTACAAAGTCATGAAGGGAATTTGAATATTATTAATCTCATATGACATGCACGTTTTTTGGTTCTGGATTTGAAAAAAAAATCTTAAATAAGAATGGTGAAAGTCAATCTGCGTGAGTCCTTGAAAACTTGAATAATTTCAATTAACACTGAAACACTATTTTAAACTATCACCAATAAACGCAATTTATTAGAAAAAAATGATCAAGTGAAATGTTAATTTAAATTTTCCTAGTTTTCCAATTAAAATCGTTCCACCAACACGCTCGAAAAAGTGTTTTTTTTTTAAGTGAAGGGATACAAACTTAGTCAACAAACTTTTAATTAACTCTACTGCTTTAGCAAATAAAAACCGGACTTCCTGCTTAATTCCATCCAAAAGATGTTGCAAAACACTTGAGTTGGTGCTTTTAGCTGCTTTCAACTATGATTTCAACATTTCTTCTTCCGCAATCTTAGAATCTTTATGAAGTTTGTGCTTAATGATAGCCCAGATCAATTCTCTTCTATCTGCATGGTTGACTCTGACGTGTAAGAAAATGTTATGTTATCGTTAAAATATACAGGGTGAGTTGGAATTCCTGTCAGTGAAGTATATGGTAATAAAAAAGTGGAGTTTGGATGAATTTTAATTTTCAATGTATTTCCTGTTTGGAATATCCTTAACTTTTTTGTTTTACTTTAGTTCAGCTCAAATTTTTGTCCCCTTGCCTTAATTCCCATCCGCATGCGTTATTGGACGGCGTGACAGCTGGCACGCACGATATTTCATATTTTCACCAAACGTTACATAAAAGTTTCCACTGTTTGTCCTTTGATATTCACCAATTTGCCCAGCACGTAGCCCAATGCATAGCAATCGAAAGGATTCTAATCAGGTGAAGAGACAGGTCATTTTTTTCGACGAAATGAAATCCGGAAAATTGTTCTCACACGAAGCCTATATGGCTTTTGCTTGGTGAGACGGTGCAAAGTCTTGTTGGCAGCAATATGATATATTCTTGAAGTGTTTTTTGACGAAGCACATGGTTCTCCCGAACATTATCGATGTAATATTTACTGTTGATTTTAACAATGGAACTATAAATATTTTGGCGAAACAATCCTAAAACATCACCATTGAAACATTCTAGAACCTTTAAACAGCAAGTTTATCACGAGGAATATCAGAACGATGCGCTGCATACACTCGATCATTATGCTGGTTGTGGTGATCCTGTAAATCAATGTCCATTTAGAATCCGGAATAATAAAATCATCTGTATCTCGGTAACGGATTGACGTACAAATATGTTTAATACATCAAAACAACAGTAGTTCACTGTATTTAAAAATACCACAGTTATTTCTCTTCGTTTTTAATATAAATTGGCTTTTTTCTTCATTCCTACCATCAAACGCTGCACACCTCCGGACCTCCGGTCTTAGAATAGAGAAGAGAACAGGAGAAAGGAGAGTAAGTGTTAGTAATTGGTAACATGCTATGCGTATGTGTGATTTTCATGGTGATATTCTCACAACGGGTGTTCAGAATGGTTCGACGTTCACGCATGAGTGATCAATCCCGATTAATTTATACTTGTTTACTCAACTCCATCACGTTTAGTTTTAGAAGACAAGAAACATTTCACTACGTTCTATGTTTTGGAATATCAGGGCAATGACCCCCCATCGCATCTTCAAGTGATCATTTTAAGCTGTGCATTTGGTTCAGGCACTTTTGAACGTTGATGTGGCAGCCTATTCACACACGAAATCTGCCGCGGCCAACTCTGCAGAAGCCGCCCATTCCCCTTCTGAACCGAAGGACAGGTATTTTCTGAATGCGTCAGATTTTAGTAAAAACAATTTCGTGCATTCATCGTTTCAACCAGGTGAGGCTGGTCTCCTTTTGAAGGGGGCACTTGGAACTTGTCTTTTTTGTACTTTAAATTAACTTTTGTAGATCATATCGGCAAGGAATCGTATTCTTCTAACGGTGGAAGAGTGTCGACGAATTCAGTACCGATTGCCACTGCCGTTGCCCGATGTTTTTTGTGAGGACGAAGAGAACATGAGATGGTTCTGGAAGTTGAGAGCCACACTTAATTGAGCATATGGATCTTATTTCATAAGCAGGAGATTTAGTATTCAAAATTGATAAAATTGGAAACGTCACATATATCGTCAAAAATAGCTAACATACTTAAGCTCCGGGAGGTGTTATCAGTAGGCAGCCCTTAGTTTGTACCTTTAAACTGAAGAAATAATCCATTAAAAATTGAATTTCATTCCATAAAAAACGTATTCATGAGCCATAAAACTCTGGTCAATATCCATAATAAAATGGATATGATCCATAAATTTTATCAATGTGATCCATAATTTATATAAAATTTAGCAATAAAATGTCAAAAATGTACCGTTATATATCTAGGGTATGATCAATAAATTTGTACGGATAACCCATAAACATATAGCAAATGTTCCATGAAAGGTTCAATATCATTCCTTAAAGTTGTAAAATTGATCCTTAGAATGTTACGTGTGTGAACTTAAATATATACACATGATCAATAATTTATTAAAAATATTACATAAACAAATCGTCAATGGTCCATGATAGGTTTGAAAAAATAACAACAAACTTTAAATATGGTCCATAGGAAATAAACTTTGGGCATTTAAAGTAATATGCAGGATCCATAAATTATGCTAGAATTATTCCAATGTTGGGTTAATATTTTTTTAAATTTTGGCTACGGGGAAATCGATCCTTGATTGCGCTACTACTCAGATCTATTAACATATCCGTTTCTTTAGCTATAAGGCTCAAATATTGCTATTAAAGAAGGATCGCTTTTTAGAAGATTTTCAATTTTTCAGAGAGCTGGTTTACTTTCGCGATTTCACGTTCTTTTACGACCGCAACTGCGATGTTTCCCATCGCAATGTTGCCCAATAAATTTGGTAAAGAGCACTCGTGCATGTAAAGAACTAGGGAAGATGTTCCTATATTAATCTCATCACTTCGCAATTCATCCTACTTGAAATTAAACGATGGACACGTGACAGGATTAGTTAGTAATGTTTGTTGTTGTTATTAAACGTAAGCAAACATTATTAGAAAACGAAACCGATCCTTCAACTGCCCAATTGTTTGATTCATCGTAGGATGAATAAAGGAACATTGAGAATAATATGGGGGCAGTTACGCTACATGTCAAATTTAAGGCTTGATCAAACTGTTATTTAAGATTTGTTGTATAAAATTATGCCGGGCAAACGTTTGCCGTCCAACTCGCTATCGCTCGTTGGACCTAACTACAAAAAACATCCTCCGTTTACATTATACCGGGCAAATGCTTGAATCAGTAGTTAACTTGAAACATCGACCGCTTTCTACTTCCTTAGTTTTTCAATCCTCAACAGCAGGCAACATTGATATTTCTAGCACTTGGAGTATAGCATAACAAATCGTGGCTACTATGTCACATTGTAGAATATAGTGTGTCTAAAGGGTGATACGGTCAAAATTTGTTCAAGGGAAAACGCGTGTAAATCGGTGAAATCGTTTATTTAAAAAATCAAATTAAATTTCTTTTTCAAGTTCAATTAGTATAAAATTCAGGAAAAATATTCAGTTAGGCTTCCGCTTTTCCAAATCCGAATTGCCTGGCCTTACGCTTGACCCCTGCCATCAGATTTTGTACAGCCACCTTGTCCACCTTCTTCGCCGCAGAAAGCCAGTTTGCCTTGAACTGCTGCTCGTCCTTAGCAGTTTTTTTGGTCTTCTTTAGGTTCCGCTTGACAATAGCCCAGTATTTCTCAATTGGGCGGAGCTCTGGCGTGTTGGGAGGGTTCTTGTCCTTGGGAACCACCTGCACGTTGTTGGCGGCGTACCACTCCATGGCCTTTTTACCGTAATGGCAAGATGCCAAATCCGGCCAAAACAGTACGGAACAACCGTGTTTCTTCAGGAAAGGCAGCAGACGTTTATTCAAACACTCTTTCACGTAAATTTCTTGGTTGACAGTCCCGGAAGCTATGAAAATGCTGCTTTTCAAGCCACAGGTACAGATGGCTTGCCAAACCAGATATTTCTTTGCGAACTTTGACAGTTTCGTGTGCTTGAAAATATCTGCTACCTTTCCCCTTCCTTTTGCCGTACAAAACTCCTGTCCCGGAAGCTGCTTGTAGTCGGCTTTGACGTAGGTTTCGTCGTCCATTACCACGCAGTCAAACTTCGTCAGCATCGTCGTGTACAGCCTCCGGGATCGAGCTTTGGCCGTCGTATTTTGTTTATCATCGCGATTTGGAGTCACTACCTTCTTGTAAGTCGATAGTCCGGCTCGTTTTTTGGCTCAATGCACGGTTGTAGACGATACACCCAGCTTATTTGCGGCATCTCGGAGAGATAGGTTAGGGTTTCGCTTGAAACTACCGGCAACTCTCTTTGTCGTCTCAGCGGCTTCCGGTTTTCGATTTCCCCCCGATCCAGACTTCCTGGCTGTCGACAAACGTTCCCCAAACACTTTAATTTCATTTGTAACAGTTGATTTGGCAACTTTTAGCGATTTTGCCAACTTTGCGTGCGAGTAGCTCGGCTTTTCGCGATGCGCGAGCAAAATTTTGATACGCTGCTCTTCTTGCTTGGACGGCATTTTGACAACTGAAGAGTGAATTCCAAAATCAAAATAGGAGCAACATTCTACACACACACCTTCAAAATGAGGGGTGTTCAGGTTTTAAATGCAAAATTGAAAGAAATACGTCAAGTTGATATTGACCAAATTTTGACCGTATCGCCCTTTAACTGAGGAGACATTAATAAACTGGTTATCAATCATGATTGATACATAGAATCATAAGCCCGACAGATAGAGCTCATGATCGTATCATTAAAAGTGAAATAATTTGGAAAAGGTATGAGTTTTAGACTCATTTCTTAACAACTGATTAAAATAGTGACCCCTGACTAAGCCGTTCCCTACCCTACATCTTTCGTTTATTTATTTTTTCAAAATATGAAATTTTCCTGCTTTTGATGTCTTTGGAATTTATTTACATTTCCATACGTTTGTATGAACTGATTGAAAAGTAACAAAAATATTTTGTTCAGCGCTTCTTCTTATCGGCCTATGATGTTCGTTTGACCGAAAACATATTGAAATTCCGAGTGGATTCTCTTTGTACCCTTTTGTTTTTCAAAACAATTGGCTTAAGCAATCCTGGTTTTTTTATTAAACAATATCATTTTAAGACTTGTAAAGTCAAGAAAAATGTTTGGTTGAAATAATACTCGATCTCAAGACTGACTTTTTCTTTAATTGACTTTGATTGATAAATTTGACTTTTTCTGTGGTTCTCTATTCGAGATAAGAAATTTCGAAAGCTTTTACTGCAAAACGACGATGGATAAAAGCTCATTGCGTGACATGCGTAGAAAATCACGTCCCAAGCAGCAAGCAGCGCCATTGCAAACAATCGATTATTATTTTCTACGCGGTGCAGTCCTGTTTCTTCCTGCCGACGATTGCGATGTGTCTATCACCGTAATTATAGTCCGTCACGATTTATTATTTGCCTTTGATCCCCGGTATTTATTTTATCCATCCCTGTGTCAACAACGGAAGTGCCAACATCGAAAATCCTTCGATCTCGAACCGAAACAGGTAGTTTTCCTAGGATGTTATTATAGTCCCGACTGTTCTTTCTTTTGTTCTTCTGCCTACTTCGTTTAATTTTCAACGCAAGATTGATTCCTGCTTCATGTTTCTATAATTACAGGGAATTAAGATGATGATCACCGCCAAAAAATTCCTCCGTAGCAATTGATGTAATAATTCATGGTGACTTCCTGTGTTTGTTTCGATCCTTGGACCCTGACTGCCTAAAAAAGTATCCCACAGTCTACGGTAGATAAATCTTCCAATTATCTCCGCAGTGGATTTGGAATTTTTCGGAGGCATGAGCAATTATACCCAACAGCAGCAGAAGCAATGCCACGATATTGTTGCACTGAAGAACTATTAGATCACATAGCAGGTTTGATTTATTTCAGCGAATTCGGGCGCAATTTCAATCACATTCATCATCGTTGGTTACTTGCGGTTGTTTTCGCGTTGCATCGCGGAGATTGATTTCCCAGAACGCAGAAGAGAGACGCGTTTTCATTTGATGAAGCGAACCACAGAACCACAGAGTTGGCTGCTATCAATCACATACCATTCGGTCATCCAACATAGCTCAAGGAATCGACGCCACGTTCCAGTGCTTACTGGTCCAGCTGCTGCTGTGGCCGTCGGAAATATTGCGTGACCAGCAACGTTTAATTCGAGTTAATCAAATGAGTGATTTCTACTCGAGCTTCGAATGGATTTGAGATCTTCTTTTTTTTTGTCGAGGATGTGTGGTTCGAAAATCTTTCTCTTTTCATAGAATTTCATTCTGACAGGGCCAAACCAGTGTGGATTGAAAAAGGGAGAGTGATCGCTGCCAATTAGTGATAATTTTCCCGGACCGAAGATTTTCGAAAACGGCGAGGAAGATTCCAGTTATCAAACTAAACGATTCGTCTCTCGTAGGGTTCAATTTATGAAGCATTATCCTGTCCGAGAGCTGGAGAAGCTGGCTGCTCGGTGCGATGATGATTATTATTATCAATATAGATCGGTGGTCGGGATGCGATTCAGAGAATTCCGTCTACGGCGAAATGGTTGGTACTCTGATTTCCATGCAAACATTATTCATCGGCCTGGGATGGTTGATTCATTATGTTGCAAAATTCCATATTAACGTTACATAGACATAATTTAAAAAAAAACCTTAACTATGTTTTTGTAAATATACAAACAACGATGAAAAAATAAAAATAAAATGTAGAAATGTTAATACTAGAAACGAAGTTATATCTAAACGAACGAATTACTTTAAAATTTTCGAACGTATATAAACAAGATAAATGTCAAAATTTCAATAAATCAAAATTAATTAAGAGAATACAAGAGCTTTATTGACTACAAGTTGAACCCTGTTACGGTTGTTTTTTGGAATGAGTTGTTTGTGCTTGACTAAGCGGGGGTCCAAACTTCTATCAGTGTTTCATTTGTATGGGAGTCTCCTCTTCCAAAAGGCGGAGGGAGCTCAAACCATGATAGAAATATTTCTCACCATCAAAAACCTCCACCTGTCAAACTTGGTCTCATATGCTTGATTAGTTCTCGAGTTATGCAGCAGTTTGTGTTGCATTTATATGAGAGCCTCCTTTTTAAATAGAGGTGGGGGTTCAAGTCACCTTAGAAACATTTATTGCCTCGAAAAACCTCCACATGCCAAATGTGGTTTCATTTGCTTGATTTGTTCTCGAGTTATGCAGAAATTCGTGTTTCATTTGTATGGGAGAACCCTCTTTCAGAAGGCGGAGTCTCAAACCACAATAGAATTTTTTTTTGTCTTGTAAAACATCCACATGCCATATTTGGCTCCAATAACGTGATAAAATCTGGAGTTATTCAGAAATTTGTGTTTCATTTATATGAGCCCTCCTTTCAGAAAGGGGAGGTGCTCGAGTCGAGTCATCTTAGAAACATTTCTTGCCTTCAAAAACCTCCATCTGCCAAATGTGGTTCCATTTACTTGATTAGTTCTCGAGTTATGCAGAAACTTGTGTTTCATTTGTATGGGAGCCCCCCCCCCCTCCTAAACAGAGAGAGGTGGGGTCTCAAACTACCGTAGAAACATTTATTGCTTTCAAAATCCCCACATGCCAAATTTGGTTCCAGTAACGTGATAGGTTCTCGAGTTATGCAGAAATTTCAGTTTCATTAGCAAGAGAGTCAGCCCCCCCCCCCCATCCCTTCAAGAGATGGGAGGGGCCTGGAACTACCATAAAAACATTTCTTACTTCTAGAAAACTCAACATGTAAAATTCGGTTCTATTTGCTTGATTAGTACTTGAGTTATACAGAAACTTCTGTTTCATTTGTATAAGAGCCTCCCCTTACAGATACGTTTGATCCCACCACCATAAAAACATTTCTTGCGTCTAAAACCTCTTACATACTAAATTTGGTTTCCTTTGCTTGAACAGTTCTCGAGTTATGCAGAAATATGTGTTTCATTTGTATGGGAGCCCCCCCTTTAAGAAATGGGAAGGGTCTCTTACTATCTGAAGAACCTTTCCCGCATCCATACAAAATTTCACGCTGATCGGTTCAGTAGTGTCCGAGTCTATAAGGATCAGACAGGCAAAAATTCATTTTTATATAGATAGATACATAGTTAGATATAAATATCACTTATTTTGATTGAACGCTTAACATTTTATAAATTCTACTTCTATTCTTAGTGTTTCACAAGCTTATTGCTTGCTCTCAACTTAGTGTTCTGAATGCATTTCCTTCTTCTTATTTAGCATTTCAAGCTTACTGCTTTCAAAATTTGCCTATAGCTTTCTCTTAACTTAATGTTCTAAATGCACTTCCACAATTATTAACTGAGAGCTTTCGATGCCAGGTACCATTTTTGCATTATAATTGTGCGGCAATTGTCAACATACTCTTTATGCCCAGGGAGTCGAGAAATTTGCCATAACGAAAAATTCCTAGACCAGGCCGGGAATCGAACATAGCCACCTCCAGCATGGTGTTGCTTGGTAGCCGCGCCTTTACCGGCTGAGCTAAGGGAGGACCCGTATACAGTATCTAAAACAAAAGTAGCCCATTACGGAAGTATCAACAACAGTGCTTTTTCGTAGAAAACGTGACGATCCATACAACAAAAATTGAAGGTCCATACAAAAAATGTGACAGAGGGAGGGGGGGGGGGTGTTATAAAAAGTCATTTTTTGCGTGACGTAATTAATGGACGTTACCCTGCCATCAATCTATGTATGCACTAGAGTGGTACAAAAGGAACAGTGTTGTATTTGTACCATAGGAGATGAATCAACCAAACTGTCAAGAGATTCACCCTATCGAAACTTTCTGGACTTAGACGAAGGCGAAGCTGAGAAAACACATGAAACCAGCGGATAATGTTGACAAGTTTGAGAAAGATTGGTCAAAATTGGTGAAAATGGTAGGAGAAAGCGCTGTGCAGAAGCTTATGAGTAGTGTTGAGGGACAAGTAAGAGAACTCGCCAACCCTACGAAAAATCAATCAAATCAATTAAAATAATTAAAAATCACAGCTGGGTCAATTTAATTTGAGAAAGAAAGTGTATTTATATTTTTCTGAACAGTCTATAGTATAGGGGCTATAGGGACTCGTGGAAAAGCTATCGCACATGCCCTCAAAGGATCAAATTTTTCAGAAAAATTAACGGAACCTGGTGGGGAGCGTATACGTCATATCTTCTAGCGTTATAAAGGGTGAAGTGCTGGCTGGCAGGTTGCCATTTTCGTTTCGGTTTTCAAAACTGTCCCATGTGCCTCACCTGATGTGAATTTATGAACAAATAACCAAACATTTTGAGAAGGTTCTGAAGTAAAATCCTCATGAGCTAAATAGCTTCGTGACTTTATGTTAGCAGTCCATAACAAGATTTCAGCCCTTCGCCGAATATTGCCAAGAGTGTTTGATTTTTCCAGCTCGGGAATTTCAGTGCATTTGATGTATGTATAAAGCAGTAGCTTCATGCAATCCAAGACCATCATAGTCTTACGATTGCTCCGGTGATGTTTGCTGCATATTTTGGCCACGTCGTTTCCACTAAATTGTTCTCCACTGACGGATCATTGATAGAGGCGTCTGATGACTTTGATGTATTCACACAGTTTCATAGAGACTATATCCATTTCTGATTTCTCATGAAAATATAAGGAGTTCAAAGTGCATTATCTTCATTGTATTTTAACATTTCTTTTGTGTGGATTCCATCTCAGTTTTCGATTCCAGGCAATGAGACAGCGGACTCGCTCGCAAACATGGGTGCTATAGAAGGCCTTATTTACTAACTTGACCAAAAAGTTACCAGAATCACCACCGTGTGGCGCTCTCTGTCAGCCGGTTTGACTTATAATTTTGTTTTGGCTGCCGCAACTGTCATTAACATTCTAAAAAAATTTCAGCTTGATAGCTTGACATTTGTTTAAAATTACGCTGTATTAAGCACATCTGCAATTGTATGTGTACTCAATTTTGTACAATTTTCAAAATGGATTTTTTTTATTCCTGTATTATCGAGATTTTCTGGTTCGAGTTAGTTCATCACCCATTGTAGTCACCAAATACTTGTTGGTTTTCGTAACTTGTCCGTGGGTGAGATTTGAAGTCGTGACTTTGGCGTGAGAGGTATGTATATTAACCCCTATGCCGGGGTCACCCCTTCAAAATGGAGCTGAATACAACGAGTTTGTATTATATTTTGCGTTGAAAACAGTTTCAATAGTGCAATGATATTGCAAATGTTAGAAAAGTTTTTGGAGAACGATACTCGGAAGAAGACAGTCGTTTATCAGTGGCACGAACGTTTCAGAAGTGGCCGGGAAGTCGATTCTCCAATCGGAAGTGGTACGACATAAAAAACCGAAGAAAACATCAACAAAATCAAAATAACTATATTGAGGTCTATATTGACCATGATAGAAATAGCAGAGGAGTTGGAAATTGCTGTTCGATCCGTTCGAGAAATTGTGGTTAATGATTAAGGCTTCTGACGCTGAAAAGCTGGTGCAGAAAGTGACGTTGACTTTGCAATAGACATGATGTCCAAGGCCGAATCTGACCCAACATTCATCAAACGGATCATTACTGAAGACGAGCCGTAGATTTAAGAGTATGACTCGCAATCCAGACATCCAGCGAGTGAATGGCGTGCACCGAATGAGATAATCACGTCTGTTCAGTAGAAAAAGCAGGCGATACTCACAGTTTTCGTGAATTACAGGGTGTTCTGTATCATCCCGAGTAGAGTCTAAGATCAAATAGAAAACTAAATATGATGTTGTGATGTTTCCGATAATGATTACTCAGGTTGCTGTCGTTTTGGTCGTTTTAAAGGTTAAAAGATCAAAGTTAACAGCAACCATTTATTCCTGTAACATCAAATTTAAAACTGATTCTGCTATCTATGAGAGCAAATTGAAAAGCCAATCAAGATAATGAAAACAAAACTAATTTTCTAAATAGAAAAGTGAACGTAAGTTCACAGCAAAGTGAAAACTAAGTTTGATATCAAGATTTAACAATTGTGAAATGAAATCAAATTTTAGATTTTACTTAATGTTGATATCGAAAATAAGTTTTCAAAATGATATCTTTATGATCCTTTGATTGTTGTTTTATTTTATTCTACCATGTGCGGAGTAACGATCTATGGTGAGAATCTGCTTCTGACAAATTTCATCATCTTTATGATATTAGACTTTACTGGGGATGAATTGCTTCCTTCCGCAAGGCTAGATCATGAACAAGATGATATTATTTGGGCGTTATGAGGCGTTTTCGTGAAGCAATTCGCCAAAACAAGATCTAGGTTTGTGGACAAACAACTCGTGGATCTTACATCACGATAACGTCCTTCAATGCCACCGTTATCCTGAAGCTAAAAACGAAACGAATAAAGGGTGTTTCGATCAAAACTTGGTGACACATTTCCTTTCATCGTGCATTAGAAAATTTTGCACACCCCTCATTTTGAAGATGTGTGCTTGTAGCATTATGCTTCTATTTTGATTTTAAGATTAACAGTTATCAAAATGTCGTCGAAGGAAGAGAAGCAACGCATCAAAATTTTGCACGTGCATGGCGAAAATCCAAACTACTCTCACGCCAAGTTGGCAACGTATTAAAAGTGTTCGGTGAACGTTTGTCAACAGCCAGGAGAGCTGAATCGGGGGGAAATCGAAAGCCGGATGCCACAGCGACGACAAAAAGAGTTGCCCGCTGTCTCGAAATGTCGCAAAGAAGTGAAAGCGGCGCCTTCAACCGTGGATAGAGCTAAAGAACGAGCTGGACTGTCGACCTTCAAGAAAGTGGTGACTCCAAATCGTGACGATAAATAAAACACGTTGGCCAAAGCACGATCGCGAAAGTTGTACTCGACGATGCTGACGAAGTTTGATTGCGTGGTACAGGACGATGAAACTTACGTCAACCTAGACTTTAAACAGCTTCCTGGACAGGAATTTTATTCGGCATCCGGGTGGCAGATATTTTCAAGCACATTAAACTGGTGTGGCGGGCCATCTTGCCTTGAAGAGCAACGTTTTCATTGCGACCGTAACCATCAACCAGTAAATTTATCTGTGCGAGTGCATACAAAAACGTCTGCTGCCTTTCCTGAAACGACACAATTGTTCCGTTCTATTTTGGCCGGAAGATGCCAAATCTTGCCATTACGGAAAAAGGCCATGTAGTGGTATGCTGCCAACAACGTTCAAGTGGTGCCATAGGACAAGAACCTTCCCAACACGCCAGAGCTCCGCCCAATCGAACAATATTGGGCCATCGTCAAGCGGAACCTTAAAAAGGCTCAAAAAGCTGTTGTGAACGAGAAACATTTCAAAGCAAACTGGCGTTCTGCGGCGAATAAAGTGGACAAGAAGACTGTACAAAATCTTATGGCAGGTATTAAACGAAAGACCCGGCAATTTGTATTCGGTAAAAAGCAAGCTTAGCTGAATATTTATCCTGTATTCTGTATGAACTGAACTTGAAAAAAAAAAGAATTGGACTTATTAATAAAAACTTTGATCGACTCACACACATTACTGTTTGACCAAATTTTGATCGAAAAACCCTTTACCATTTATCAACCTCCAAATTCACATGATTTAACTGCCTGTGATTTTTTCCTATTCAGTTGACTCAAGAAACCGCTCCGCAGAACGCGTTTCAACATCCGAGATGAGATCATGGAAAAAACTAAGATGGCTCTGATAGCCGTACCGCAAAGCAAACAAAAAACATGTTTTGAGGATTGGATCAAGCGCTGACATGAGTGCATTGCAGTCGATGGAAGGTACTTTGGTGAGGACAATATTGATTTTGATGTATATTCTGTTCTTATTTTCCTGAATAAGCTCCGGGAACTTTTTATCAATGTAGTATGACTCGTTAGCTGGCAGCATAAATGGCGTCGAAGAAATGTTGGTTTAGGGGATGTAGGTCGAGACTTCATTTGTGTGATGCCTCGCACCATTTCTAATCATAATTCTTGAAACGCTCATTTGTACCGTGTTGAGCTGAGAGACAACAATCTCTGTGAACAAGGTAACCTCGATGCAGATCAGGTAATTTGATCTTGTGCTAAGCAGGTCAGCAATGTCAGATCTGAGCTTTCAGAATCTCAGCGAGCTCTAGGTACAGGGTGTGGCAGAAAATAATGCGAAAATGTTCAAACTTGAGTATTGGGTTAATTCGTGTAGCTAGTGACTAATTTCTGTCGAAAGTGTCGATCATCGATGCTGTGGCCAACAGCCGCACGGACCGGTTCATTTCACCACAGAAAATGGAGAACGTTCCGGAAAAAGTGAAATTCAAATTTCAAACCAAACATCCGGCTGGTGTCATGATGTTTGGCTTGGTGGCGTCCAACGATTTGAAAATGCCGCCTGTTTTCATTGATGCTGGAGTTAAAATCAATACCGAAGTGTATATCGGTATTTTAAAGGACCAAGTGTTTCCCTGGGTGAAGGCCACCTTCTCCGAGGGCCAAAACGTTGTCCTACAGCAGGATGGAGCGCCGTGTCACACGTCCAATCGAACCCAACAATGGTTGAATGATAACATGAAGTTTTGGCCGAAGGATTTGTGGCCCCCTAGCAGTTAAGATCTTAATCCATTGGATTATTCGATTTGGGCATATGTTGAAGCACGAGCCTGCAAAAGGATGTTATTAATAAAAATGGTGGACACATTGAATAAATTTGTTTAAAAGGACTCTATAAAGATAACTTCACTCGAAAATGTTGATATTATTGCTTGAATTAGTTGAAAATGGGATTTGAAAGAAGAACAAATTTTCGCATTATTTTCTACCGCACCCTGTAGACAAGGATTAAGCTGTTTTAGTTCTGGAGTTTATGATACTTAGTTAGTTTGCTTAACCTATATGTTTGGTTTAAGTTTGCTGATTTCAGTATTTGTGTCTAACTCGGTTGGGCCTACACAAATTGAATCAACACAAACATTTTTTTTTTGCTATAAAAACTATCAGACTAGCGGAGACTTAATCTCTCATATCAAAATATTTGATATCTTCTTGAAAAATCTATTGATTCGATTTTTTCGAACAAAAAAAATGTTCTCGTATGCTTTAGTAAATAAATCAAGCAGTGTTGGTTTTTTTTGCTAAAAATAGGTTAAAAATGATAGAAATGAAGACAACATTATTCTTTTTCGAAAACAACCTGTTAGAAAGAAGGATTTTCACTTATACAGCGTAAAACAATTGAGTTCTAATTCTTTGTATTAGAAAGCGGCAGTTTTGGATATAATTTTATGTTCACGGTTGGCCTCTGGCACTGAACTGATAGGCTTGACGTGTCGTAAGGGCTAAGTAGGGATTATTTATCAAGACCCGAAGCTAAGAGTCACTTCCTTTGTGTTAATACCACAACAATTTATTTTTCTATTATGCTTGAATATGGGTTTCCGGAAAAACTGACGCGGTTGGTCAGAGCAATGATGGATCGAGCGATGGGTATCGTCCGAGTATCACGGACGCTCACGAGTCCCTTGGAATCTCGGAGAGGGTTACGGCAAGGTGATGGATTGTCGTGTTTGTTGTTAAACATTGCTTTGGAGGGTGTGATTTGAAGAGCTGGGATAGACACGAGTGGCACAATATTTAGGAATTCTGTTCAACTATTTGGCTTCGCCGACGACGTTTATATTGTAGCTCGTAACTTTGAGACGATGACGGACACGTACATCTGACTTAAGGCTGAGGCTGTTAGGATTGGGATTGTGATTAAGGCGTTGAAAACAAAATACATGAAGGGAAGAGGCTCACCAGAAGACAATGTTAGCCTCCTATCACAAATTCAGATCGACGGTGATGAAATCGAAGTAGTAGAAGAATTAGTGTATCTGGGCTCATTGGTGACCGCCGATAACAACACCAGCAGAGTGATAAAGAGCCGCTTTATGGCTGGTAATCGTGCCTACTTTAGACTCCGAAGGACGCTAAGATCGAACAAACTTCGCTGGACCACAAAATTGACCATCTACAAGACATTAATTATACCGGTAGTTCTCTACGACCACGAAACATTGCTAGTAGAGGACCAACGCACCCTTGGTGTCTTTAAACGGAAGGTGGTACGTACGATCTACGGTGGAGTGCAGATGGAAGACGGAACGTGGAGAAAGCGAATGAACCACGAATTGCACCAGTTGCTGGGAGAACCTCACATCGTACACGTTGCTAAAATCGGTCAACTACGATGGGCTGGACATGTTGTAAGAATGTCGGACGACAGCCCTGTTAAAATGCTTCTCGAAAACAAAACAACGGATACAAGAAGAAGAGCAAGGTGGATCGAGCAAGTAAAAGGCGACCTGCGGACTCTCCGCGGACAGCGAGGCTGGTGAAGTTCAGCTATGGACCGATTACAATGGAAACAAATTCTGCGTTACAGCAGAGGCCATACCGGCCTTGGTCTGATTGGTAAGGTAAGGTAAGATTTGGCATCAATTCATGGAATAGCCAGATAACGCCTGAATCTAGTCTGTGGTAGGGAATATTGCAAGCGATTTCGTTGTTTACGCTTGGTTTGGCTTACAAGTAAACGAAGGGGAATTTTATACGTTTGCTTAAATTCATTATGTTTTTCTGTGCACTTGATATATATAGTATACACTCTATCTGATCACTTAGGTCCGCAATTTAGGCAATAATCCCTGAAAGTAGGTTATTTGCAATAATCCATCCATGCGTCAGAAAAATACAAGCATTTTAGCCTGGTTTCAGGCTAAATTACTAGCAAATAAATTATACGAAAAGTGTCTATTTTAAAAGAGGCGATTAATGCGTGGATTTTACTAGCAAAAGTAAGGCAAAAGTAAACGTTACCTGGATGATGAATTCTGTGATATACAATGAGATATGTACCGATGTTGCCTTTAATATGCAACGAACATATATTTACAACGAACGGTAATTAGACCATCAACCCTTATTTTGGCAAAATTTAATTTTCTCATTATTTTTCTCCATCTTGTGTGAGACATTGTCATTTTTTTCTATTTGTTTGTTTCCATGTGTTACTGTTACAAAACAAAATACCTCCTTTAAGATTTTATCGGAGGATTCATATTTGCTCTTCAGCTACTATTATGAACAGCAATACATTTATCCCACGACAATATGATGGAAGGTCAGGAATGTAAATTATCGAACAAACGATTCAGCACAGGTTTCAGAGGTTTAAATGTATAGAGATACAATGATACATTTGAGCAGAAAAAGTGAAAACACCATAGTTAAACTTTCGAATGAAAATTTTCTATCTTTTATTATTTGGATATCGATTTTCTTTAATAATTTACGCCTGGGCGGAACTTAATTGTACAAACATAAAATATATTCTTTTTACTTAAGATACTATAATAAATTATTTACAAGGTTCTTCGTGTCTAACAATCTAATATTCTGGTTTTGTTTTGGCTGAGATCAGTTTACAATACTTTCCATGGTCACTCAATCAACGAGTTTTGGATAAATAAAACTAAACAAGCTACTCTCTCCGAATGCGTGGGTAATTGTGTTTGTGTGTGAGTGTTTGTCTTGGGTTCTAACTTAGCGCATTTCATAAATAAAAGCAATATCAGTCTTTAAAAGAAAGGTTTCTACTCCACCTCTCTACCGATTGTGGGAGGGAGGTTCCACAAATTACGTCAAATTTGTTCAATAATCCTGCTCTACTCGGAACATGACACAGTTTACGGATCCTATCCCATCGCATAATAATTAAAGGGATTTTTGGGGGATACCAGCTATTATTCTTCTTTGGCTGCTTTCGTTGCGTTGACCTGCTTTTTTTGTTTTGTTTTCCAGGTCATTAAGTTACTTTCTATCCTCTCCGGTTTCGTCATAGTCGTTTTTTATCTTGTCCTATGCTTTGGATTATCATTCGTCATTCCTCTCTTTCTGTCTCTCTTATAAATTTGCCAACCTCGCAACAAATATGAGATAAATAAAATCTGCCACAATAAAGGAAACGAATATCAAGTAAACAAAACCGTACCAATTAATCTCTCATTTTCTCGGACTGTAAGGAACATCTCTGTAAAAGGGGTTATTGCTAAACGTATCAAATTACCGCTTCATGATCTCATCAATCGAGAATCCAAGCGATTTTTTGGTTCGATTGGCATCAGTAGAGGTTCCAAGCAGATGGAGATGATGCTCTTCGTCGTTGTCTTCTTCGACGTCAATCTCCTCCTCGTCTACGATGATGTCTTTGTCTGGCGTAGAAGGGGTTGATTTTTGCGAAAGATCTAATACTGGACTGTTTGGACTTCCTTCCGAAAGGGCGTGGCTTTGCATGTGCGTCTTAAGGTTAGCACGCTGATTGAACGTCCTATTGCAGATATTGCACTTGTGCGGCGCTTCTTCTAGATGGGTGACCTTGTGGACAGCTAGGGTTCGGGATTGACAGAAGCCCTTTCCACAATCGGAACACTTGAAGGGTTTTTCTTTGGAGTGGATATAGCGGTGATCTCGAAGATGATCTTGTCGCCGGAAAGCCTTCCCACAGATGTCGCAAGAATAGGGCCGCTCATCAGTATGCGTTCGCTCGTGGATCAGGAGGTTATAGGACTTGGTAAAGTGTCGATGGCAATACTTGCAGATGAATTGTTTCTTTGGACGGGAACTACCATGACCAGGGGCTTTCATCGGATTGACGGGACGGCCGAGAACAGGAATCCGAGTGAGATCTCCCGGGTATCCTTGGAAGTGTTGCCGGTATATAGCAGCACTGCGGATCCACTGTTGCATGAGGGCGTGCGATTGGTGGGCGGCAACTGTCGTAGGCAGTTGAGGGTAGCCGGGCAGTGGATAACCGGTTTGACTGAGGTGCTGTTGAGCTGCTGCCGCCGCCTGAGTTTGGAGCCATAGGCGGTGCTGCTGCTGCTGCTGCCGCTGTTGCTGTTGTTGCTGTTGCTGAGCTTGCTGCTGCTGGTAGAGGAAGTTTTCCATCGAAGGTGCCTGACCGTGCTCGGTGGACCGCTGGGGAAAGAAGGCACTCGGCACCTCCTGCTGATGGTGATTATTTTGATGATGATGAAGATGATGGTGGTGATGTTGGGGATGCGGATGAGTGGGCTGGTGGGGCATGTGTTGATGTTGGGCCATAGACCGGTTTTGTTCCATATCAAAATAGTGGCGTGAAGTGATAACCGCCGGTGTTGTATTAATACTGTCCTCGGTTGGTGTATGCGGAGGAGTCAATATGGGTGATACCGTCGACCGAGGCTCTTGTTTAATCACTGCCAATAACTCCGGCGGGAAATCTAAAAAATTGTAAAGAGACCGAAACGGATATGTTAATAACTCACTCATAGCCACAACTACTTTACACAACTTTCATTCTCATGCATTCTTTGAATTTTCCCAGGAGCCTCACTCAATTTATAAAATTGAAAATTACCTGGAGATCTAGCTTTCAGCTCCTCAATACTAATTTCACTGCAGGATGACGATGACGATCGTGATGAATTAATAGACATCTTCATTCCCTCTGGCACTTGCCAATGTTCCACTGTTTTCTAAAACACTCTCCCGCTGAGACGGTTTCAAAGAAAGTTCATGCACTACTATCGCTTGCTTACAGCTAGTCACTGATAACCTATTGTCCTTCCTGGCTTAGATTACGAAGCTTACACACAATCAACGGAAGCACTGCTCACTGTTCTGAAGCTGTAGCATAACTGAAGCTGCTGTTCGATATCCTTTGCTCGTTATCCTTTTTCCCTCATAGAAAAAGGGACCCGTGCTTTCCGCCGCTGATTCACGATACATAAAGGCAATAAATGCACAAACACACGCGTCACTCTGTCTCTCTCACCCTCTCTCTCTATATCTCGCACCGACCCACAATCGTTTATTTTCAATTAATACTATGTTGCACCACTTCGTCCTGTTTCCACAGTGCATAAGCAAAAAAACGATCGCTGTTCTGTTGCTCACGAAAAGCTTTCGCCTAGATCCGTAGACCTTTTTTTGGTATTGGCTTTGAAACTAGATGTTTAGACAACAAGTTGTCGGTACAAACTGATTTGCTACTAACGAAACTTCCAGGGAAGTCACTTCTGTGTGCATTGAACGAGAAAGAGAGTGAACGAATGATGGCGAAGAGGCAGAGAGTGAGAGAATTCCGAACCACCGCGCAGTAAGTTGCTTAGGGAATGAGAGTGAGAGCAGCGGCTGGGCTAAAGAGTGGTGGGGGTAAATGTTAACGCCCACTGTGCCTGCATTCCATCCAATGGCAGCCTTTTGTGTGCTGCACACTTCACTGCCAACTGAAGGATTGCATAGATTGCGTGACAGAGATGACACGAGCACCAGCCGTCCCTATTACCCATCAAACGCTACCATAGAACCTGCGAGCACACGAATAGGACGTACGTGAGTGTGGATCCTCTTCGCTTTTATGCTGCTGCTGTTGCTACTTTTGCTGCTATGTGCTTCCAGCTCCTACCGCCGAGAAGCTGCCGGAACGGTGGTGCTGCCGTAGTTCTTCTGTATTTTATTTTTATCTTTTATCCTTCCATTTTTCATTATGAACGAACTCATTCTTTTCTGTATACATTTTATGAAGCTTGTGATTGTTTGTTCCTTACCCGTATGTGCTACATAGATATCCTTATGAGGCCACATACAACTCAATTTAGATGTCCCTTTTTGCCATGGTTATGTTTCCTACCCGGTTTTGATGCGGTGGGGAAAAGGGGCGCACACGGTTCATAATGGGATTCTTCCTTGATTGAGTCGAATTTTCTGATGACCCTGCCATGCCCCAGAGCTACCGGAACGACTTTATACTGGCCGGATATTGAATTACCTTTTGCTAGAGGTAATTATTGCTGATTCGGACGGTTATTAATTTCAAAGTAATTGCATAACCTGCCGAACGTGAATAGTTGCCATCACTCAACTAAGGTGAAGGGAATTAGTATAGATATTTACTTGCTTTAAAAACTAATATTGAAGCCTAAAAACTATAAAAGCTAGGATAATAATAACATCCCGAAACCTTCGAAGCGTTTTATTGAAATTTTGGAAAACTGGTTTGCGGTTTTGGTAGATTCTAGTAAACTAAACGTGCTTGCTGATGATTTTAATATCAATTATTGTGACATTAATAATTCGAAGCATTTGACACGATTAGCAGATTTCTTTAATTTTAAACAATTGGTTAATGAATATACGCGTATTCCCAGACTCATTAGAACTTTGATTAACAATGTGTACTGTGATTTTGATTCTGACTTGAAAGTAATCGATCATAAAGCCTATTAGATAATAGTAGTGTTGACAGTGATTGTGTGTATAAAGTATTCGGAACAAGCTTGTTCAAGACTTGTCGAAAGAAGTGTGGATTATCAAAGAAATACCGGTTGTCTAAATCAGAAATCAGCGGTTTTGTCAGACGTTTTTAAAATATGTACTATTCGAACATAAATATGTTTTAAGAAGGAACTCGAACAACTGGTACAGTTTGGATCTTCTGCATCTTAAACGTAAAAGAGACAAGCAGTACAAGAAACTAGAACTAATAGGCATATCCTTTTGAATAAGTACGATGATGCACGTAACAAATATTCTCAATTTGGTAAGGTTTTGTGCACAAATTACGTAACGCATGATGGGGGGGGGATGGAGTTTGGTTGAGCAACCGTTACTTATTGTGACACATGGGGGAGGGGGGTTTGAAAATCGTTACGTAACAAAATAACTAATTTGAAAACTTTCATATCTTTCATTCTAGCAAACATTACTGTCCACTCTTGATGAATCGAATGAGATGAATCGATGAGCGAACATTTCCTTCTACATCAAGTAGAAAAGGGCTAATTGATACTAGTTGAGAACTATGTTTAAAAATTCTGGGAAATACTTTAAATGAAAGGTTTCAATCTTTATTTTGAAGAAAAACTTTCAAAATTGAGCCAAAACTTTGTTTTTGTATTATTAATGACGTTTGCCATAACTGGTACACAGTACCAATTATTGTCATAGTTTTAAATTTTGGTTCCTTTCATGTGTTTCTTATGAGAATTACCATAATAGAAACACATTTATGGCCAAGTGGTGCATCTTAAATTTTAAGAAAAATTGATTAAGTCTATCTTTTGATTTCCGACCAAATTCTAAAGCTTTGATAAATACACTTTCATAAATTAGCTTTCACTCGTTTCGTAAACATGGATTATGCACATAGAACAAATGTCTCGTAAATTATATGAAACATTCATATTGCTTGTCTTCTAACAAAAAGCTATCATTACACCTTTTTTGTACAATGCACAACATTAATTTCGTGAAGAACAGAATAACTCCTCGTGGTTGAATTTTTTTTAAAATATATTTTGAGCCGATAAAGAAGAACTGTCAGTCGTTCATGCTACCATCAGAACGCCGTTTCTCTTCTATTGGTAACAAATTACTCGAAGCTATTTGTTTTGTTTTCGAAGAATGAACTGATGTTCTTTTTGTGTCAACAAATACTTTGTGCTTTTGACAGTTGCGCGTGTCCCAAGTAGCACCAAAAACATAAATCGAAAAGTTATATTTTCCATATGTCATGCTGTAGATCTATAAAAGTGCAATTTGACTTGTTTCGTAATATAGATGTACGTTTCATGCTATTCGAATCTAGACTCATTTATTATGTCATATAAAGGATGTCCGGAAAGTAATGGGAAAAAATTAAAATAATATTATTTATTTTGAAATAATGATAAGAATTCTTATTTATTGCTCAGATTCAAGATATATAAGTATACAGAGATGTGAGTATGTTTACTTAGCATTCTACTCCTGATTTGGATATTTTGGTAAGCATAGAGTAACCGTGGTCCATGCTACATCAGCTGCAAGTTTTTTCCAGATCCGCTTGAATCCAGTGAGGTTTTTTGGTGGCATATGTCTCTTAGAATACTCCTGTTTGCAAATTGACCAAAATTCTTCAATTGGTCTAGCTTGTGGCAAATTCGGCGGATTTTTGGATTTCGGGATAAATTCAATATTTTCTTGCCCAAGGAACTCAAGTACTCTTTTTGCGTAGTGTACCGATGCCAGGTCTGGCCAAAATAAAACACTGTTGGTAGAATGATGCTTACGAATGAACGGAATCAAACGCTTCTTCAAACATTCGTTGAGATAAATTTCTGCATTAATTGTTCCGGTTGTAATATATGGCTCAGACACGTTCCCAAATCGATCCATGACCTGCCACACAAGGTATTTCTTGAAAAATTTAGATTTTTTCTTCGTTTTTTCATCGTACGAAACTTCTTTGGGATTAGAACTGTGGTAAAATTTTCGTCCTGGCACTTCTTGTGGGTCAAATGGAACATACGTCTCATCATCAATTATAAGAACTTTTTGACGTGACTTGTCGAGAACAAAACGAGCGCCTGATTTCGCACGAGCAGCTTGGTCCTTAACATACTTTGGCACTGATCTTTTTGTTCTCGCCTTGATACGTAGTTTGTTAATTTTAATATCACTGAGTGTTGACTTTGAAATATTCATTTTCGATGATAATTGGCGAACTGAAATATCCGGTTGCTTCTTAAATGCCTTTTCTACAGCATTCACGACCTTTCGCGTTGATACGGATGCTGGACGACCTGATAGTCGATGAAAATCAGCTGTACCAGTTTTGGAATACCTTTTTAGAACATTGTAAATAGTGCTGAATGGAACTCCTTCTGCTTTGAAGTGACGATACGTGGTAGTTTTGCACCCATCAGCGATATTTTGAAAAAACTGGACAATGCGTTTCGCACGCGCTTCCTTTTCGCTACGCTTCATTGTTTTGGTACATGACGTTTATGCACACTTAACTAATTATGAGTACTGCAAAGAAAAACCTACTCAACGGTATGTTTCACGCTAAATTTAACCTAAGCATTTGTTACAAAACATAGTGCTCAAATTTTTCCAGTTACTTTCCGGACATGCTTTATCTGTTTGATGTTTTGAGTTAGGACATGTTTGTTTACATCTGACGTCTTGCGTGTTTGCATATTATGTTGTACAAATGTAGCAACACAAGTCTTCCGTATTTAGAGAAACAAACATATTCGTGAAATGTCATTTGCCAACACAACTAGTCAGGTATGTTTTGTTGGTGTCGTATTGGACGTCGAATGACCATCTGTACTTTTGAATAAGACTTAAAACTATCAACAATCTATTTATATCACATTCATGTTTACCGCTGAAACATTTAAGAACCTAATTCGATTATGCGGGTATGATGGAAAAATAATATTGGTGTTGCCTTGTACAACAAACATTATTTGCACGGGTACAATTGCTTGTATGATGACGCAAAAACTAAAGTGTAATCGACCGATCATAAAAGTATTGGAAATCCATTTAATTTACTTTGATTTATTAACTTTCCTACTCCTGAATTCTCTTATGTTAAAAAGAGTAACAATTTCCCCTATCACATGGTCGCTGATTTAAATAACGATGTTATGGTTTAAGGGGATCCTAATTGTTCCATTTCTCACATGTTGAAATGGTCGAGTGGTAAGTAGACCAATCTTCAAAGCTTAGAGTTTATGGTTCAAACCTAGTCCATGACTTCATTTTTGAAAACCGACTATGCTTCGTTTTACTGAATTCAATATTTTTTGTTTAGGACCATTGTTGAACTTAAATTATGTTTCATAGGCTCCACCTTCTGCGCTGTTTCAATTCTATAGTAGTACCCTAAATAGTTTTCAATCACCGAAACGGCAACATTATTATTTGTCACATTAAAGCAAAAATGCATACAGTTAAACATTTCGTGTTACTTGGGGTGGCTTTTGATGCGAAGGAAGCTTCGTAGAAAGAACAAACCAGTTTCTTTGCAGAAAACAACGAATAGATTTGTTAGTCCTACCTTCGATCGTAATATAAACGAAAATTAATTTTCAGTGTACTATGTTTACCAAACGAAAGTTATTTTATGACGATTTGCATCACCAATTGGCGCAAATTTCCATAATCGTACATCTACACGCTGAGAAATATATTGTTCAGTATAGATTCAACAAATTTTATTGTTAAATCACGGCTTACCCATAATATTTATTTTATTACAACAATACCGATTTAATTTTTGAACCAACAACAATTTCGTTTTGTGTCTTAAAGCGCTGCAAAGGAGGTTTCTTTTGAAAACAAAAAGCATTTATTGTTGAATAAGAAAATAAGCTTTTTGGAAACAATGCACCTTTGCATTGATTCGACCAAACCGGTTGAATTGAAATAAAATATTGTTTTTTTTATATTAGAACCATTGAAATAATAAGAAATTTTGTGGAATTTTTTGTTGATTGTTGATTCTACCAAATTATTTTGTTGAATCAATGATGGAAATATTAATTGACTAACAATATTGGTTTCGATAAGAGATTATGTTGTTTCAAATATATGATTGCATTAAACTAAAAAAATGTGTGGTTTGATTTAATACACAAGAAATGTTGATTCTAATCATTGCGTTCAATCACCCAATATTCCTCTATAAAAATATAATTAATAATAATTAGATTATAATAATTGCAATAGGTCAATATTATGCATTGCATAAAATACTGTTGATTTTAGTGATATGAATAACAATTTAAATAATTTTTAAAAACATTTGAATAAACTTGTTGAACTAACATTTGTACCAGTTTTAAAAACATTCATTAACCTGAATAAATGCAGTACAATGAGTGCAATGTGCAAACAACAACAATAACAGTTGTTGTGATGATTTTATCACAATTGAGAAATAGGGGGGGGGGTTCATGAGCGTTGCGTAATTAAAGGGGGGAGTCTGGTCACGCGTTACTTATTAGAACCATTGAAATAATAAGAAATTTTGTGGAATTTTTTGTTGATTGTTGATTCTACCAAATTATTTTGTTGAATCAATGATGGAAATATTAATTGACTAACAATATTGGTTTCGATAAGAGGTTATGTTGTTTCAAATATATGATTGCATTAAACTAAAAAAATGTGTGGTTTGATTTAATACACAAGAAATGTTGATTCTAATCATTGCGTTCAATCACCCAATATTCCTCTATAAAAATATAATTAATAATAATTAGATTATAATAATTGCAATAGGTCAATATTATGCATTGCATAAAATACTGTTGATTTTAGTGATATGAATAACAATTTAAATAATTTTTAAAAACATTTGAATAAACTTGTTGAACTAACATTTGTACCAGTTTTAAAAACATTCATTAACCTGAATAAATGCAGTACAATGAGTGCAATGTGCAAACAACAACAATAACAGTTGTTGTGATGATTTTATCACAATTGAGAAATAGGGGGGGGGTTCATGAGCGTTGCGTAATTAAAGGGGGGAGTCTGGTCACGCTTTACTTATTATTGCAAATGGAGGGGGGAGAGGGGGTCCAAAATCCCGGTTTTTTGCGTTACGTAATTTGTGCACAAAGCCTAAACAAACTCGTTAAGAATATATTCAGACGAAAACTGATTTGGATCAAAACAACAGCAAAGAGTTATGGAAAATTTTGAAATCCTTGTTGACACCTAGCAACTGCAAACCGCGATCCGTAACCTGCAATGGCACGTTAGAACAATCAGCGGACATCATTACATGTAGGTTTAATGAATATTTCGTCATAGTATTTTGTCAATCAATCAATCCTTAGTAGATGAACCAGACGAAATAAAACAGCCGATTAATGTTAACTGTAGTTCCGAAAGTTTTCACCCAATAGCAATAGAGGATCTAAAATCTATTTGCTTATCTTTGAACAAAAGTAGAGTAGATAACGAAAATGCAAGAGTAGTACAAGACTGCTTTAATGTCGTCGGAAACAACTTGCTGGACCTACTCAAGGTAGGTAAGTAGTTTTTCAACCGTACGCAGCTTGTGAATCACGGAGCGGAAATTCGTCAATTTGAAATTAGATTACTTTTCGTTGCCTATGGAATTAAAATTATTGTACAGTTTTCATTTTCATTCAGCAATTTTTTTAAACCCATAAAGTTTATATCTAATTATATCTAATCAAATCAGCGTTACGCTAATAACAAGATTAACATTTAGTTCCTGATTTCGAAAGATGTCTCATACAATTTTAAAGAAATTAACCTAGTTTTACTCGATAATAGTTCATGTGCCCCATGAAGTGAAAGAGACAACAACTTTAGAGTACCCACTAACGTGTAAATGATTCTAAGGGTAAAGATAGTTTTAGAATAAATATTATTTCTGGAGAAACATAAGGAAATGGCTTGTGAGCAAAATGTAAACAAAGAGTATTGTTTCATTAATACGAATGGAATACTCATTTATTTCTATTTTCCTTTTTTTCCAAAATCGAGCTCTTGATAAGACGAGCGTAGATAAGATTTTTTCTTAAGAATAAACAAAACGTCATTTATCTATTTTATAAAGAAAAATTCTCGTTTTTTTCGAGCTATCCCTGACACTCATAACGTAATGGAAGAAGTTCCTTGGACATGATTTTATTTCGAATTCGGTTTTTGCATTGTCCACGTTAAATTTCGGACACAATTATTTCAGTGTAGATTTTGGCCTCTTGTCACTATGCGAAATCCGTCCTGGAATGGTATAAGGTACAAGAGGTCAAATACTTGCCAAAAACAACAAGTCCACAAAACTGTCCAGAACTTCGCCCAATAGAGAAGTACTGGGCTCATGTTAAGCGGAAACTCTTCGACACTTCGAAAGAAAGCAAATAGTACCGATGATTTCAAGAGAAGATGGAGAACCTGATGACGAGTGTACCACACAAAGTTCGAGAATTCAACAGCAAGAAGGGTTAATATCTTAACCAACTGTTTCTTATGGAGATATAACTCTATTTTCGTGAAATAAACAATCGGTTTTGTTGAATTATGTGTATTTATTTTGCAGCTATAATTTTGGTGTTCGAAAATTAACGTGAGCAGGCTTTTTTCTTCAAAAGCATTACTGATGGCTATATTAAGTTGATCTCATTAATCCAACAAGTCTGCTTAATCTAATCTATCGTTTTTTTTTTTTTTGTAAATCAAAGTCTTTAATTTTCTATTTATAAGATTTTTAATTTGTCTTTTATACCTTACTGAATTATTTGTGTTTCTGTTACGTTGTATTTCTTGAGAAATACTTTTTAATAAAATGTTATAGAAAATATCCAAGGCAGTTTCAATGTATCCATCATCCTAAAAAAAAGTTTGCCAAATGACATTGTTTAATCTTGATGCAGTTGTTTCGTAGTTTGCTGATTTGCATTCAAAGACGTCCTCGCACACACAGTCGGTGGGTATATGGTGGTCATGTGTAAATAGAAATTATTCAGTTGCTGTGCGAAGTACTTCATTCTAGTCCAAATATCAGTTTTGATGATTTTTTATGTGGCTATGACCTAAAGTGGCAGTTTTGTCAAAAATTAACTGCAGTGTTTCATTTCCCTTCGTAAAATTTCCCCTCGTGCTCTTCGCCTAAACAAGCTTAAATAAAGTAATTGTTTGCAATCTTTCATACAACATACAACATTGTCTGCAATCTTCTATTCCTGATTCTAGCGATATCTGGCTTAAATTTACAAGAAAGATCCCATTAGTTCATGCCACATCTAGCATTACCATTAGGTGCATTAGGTAACGCAGAAAATTGTATTTTCTTTCTAACTATGTATATTCATTTTCAGAGTCCAGAATGAAGTAAGTATGGCTTTGGTTTCAATAACCATAGATGTGAACTTTAGTCTCAGGAGGAAGTGCATGTACAATTTGTTTTGCAATTTCGACGAAAATGTCTCTCATTGAATGCGTTTCCAAAAATGTCCGCTTCTAACGTTTTCGTCCCAGCTTGTTTCCGTTTCAATTATGATCGAAAAGGAAGGGCCCAGTAGATTTTTGTATTTATCCTTCATTTTGGTTGGGCTTTTCATAATCAGCAAGAAACATGTAATTTTTTGCGTTGTCAAAAGATTCTACTCGAAACAAAATCAGTTGGGTTGTGTATAACACACAACCGGTGGACGTAAAAAACGTTAAATCGTTTGATGCATTAATACTTTCATCGTCTTAGATTAATTTCATTGCTCATATAACAATTTTAGTTTAACTCCAGCTGTATAGCACTCCTCCCGGCTTTGTTGATAAAACTATACTCAAACTTGTTCTTTCTACCAACACCTTTTCTATGCTTCTTTAAAGCCAATTTATACAAAGTGACCCACTCTATACAACACTTTACATGATCCGTAGTAAGCAGTGTATCAAAAATAAGCTATCAACAAACTTTCTTTAAAATTATGTTGAAAACCGATATTTTATTCGTACAAAAAATTGATCCTTTATTATACGAGGTTAAACTTGAACATAATGAAGACCGGATAAAATTTAAGTTATTCCTTCACGAATTTTCGAACTTTGGATCGAATTCTCTTCATCAAGTTCCGGACAAGTGTTGCATCGCATTTTTTGGACGCTTGAGCCCAATTTTTTTTTGAACTTCTGCATGTTCCCAGGTGCCTACCAGTCTTCTTGAAGACACTCTTCACGATTGCCCAGTAACGTTCGATGGGTCGAAGCTGAGGGCAATTTGGTGGATTGATATTGTTCTCAACGAAATCTATACCCTTTTCCGCAAGCCAATTGAGAGTGGTTTTGGCATAGTGAGCCGGCTAAATCCGGCCAAAACAGTCGAGGTGTACTATGCTTCTTATATAAAGGCAACAATCTCTTCTGGAGACACTCAGATCGATAGATTTCCGCATTTATAGTTCCGGTAGTGTAAAAAATAGTTGACTTCAAACCACAGGAACACATTGCTTGCCATACCAGTACCTTTCGACCGAATTTCTCCACTTGAATCGACCTGTCCGCATCGACGGCATCCTCCCCAACGACGGCAGTAAAGTATTGTGGATCTGGAAGGGTTTTTGAGTCCTCCTTTACATAGGTCTCATCGTCCATCAAAACGCATGCATCCGGACACTGCAAAAGACGCGAATACACTTTCCGGGCCCTTGTTACTGATCGCTTCTTCTGTTCTGCACTTTGTTTCGAGATTTTCTGCTTCTTGTAGGTCTTCAGGTGGTTTCGCCTCTTGATACGCTGGATCATTCCGACACTCGTTCCTGCTTTTTTGGCCAAATCAGGTATTGACATTGATTTGTTCTTCATGATTAGAGATACCACTTTCTGCTCCAGTTTCGGGTTGGAAGAACCGGGTTTTCTGCCTCTTCCTGGTAGCTCATCCAAAGAATAGTACACTTATTAATGATGGTTTTAACACTCGCATGATGAATTCCAAACCGCTTCGACAATTTTCGCATAGTAATACCCTTTTCACTTAGCCATGTGTCCAGAACCTTAATTTTCACTTCCTTTTCAATACGCGACATTTTGAAAACGCAGAATTTGAACTTTACAGCAAAGTGATGTTCTACAACATGGTTTGTATCACTAAGGCCCATTTTTTTATGTTGATTAAATTTGGTTCCCATTTTCACGGAATACAAAAACTAACTTTTTTATTAGCTGAAATAGACATTTATATTCTTCGAAAAAGTTGTAGTGCAAACAATTTCATGGAATTTTCATATATATATTTTTGTTGTAGCTTGAAAATTGACCGATTTAGAGCAATTTGTCCTCATCAACTTAGGGTGTACCATAAAAAAATGTTTTTTTTTTGCCCTAATTTTTTTATTTCCATTTCCATCGTAAAATTGGGTTGAAACGAGTTGAAGAACTTTTGAAGGCACGTATTTTAAAATACTAACTTTGCCGCTAGTTTCAACCAATCAATAGTTATTGAAGTGTTTTTTTCTAAAACCATCCCAGATTCAAATGTCATTTTCTCAAGATACAGAAATAATGTATCTCTATTTTTCACTTATGTTGAACAATATAAATTGCCCTTTCAAATGACCTCTTCATATTTTCTTTTGTTCACCTCAATCAAAGAAATCAACATTTGAAAAGGGCGTATTTTTTTTAGAAAAACTTCAATAACTATTGATTGGTTGAAGCTAGCGGCAAAATTTGTAAACAAAAGTACGCGTCTTTAAAAGTTCTAAAACCCGTTGCAACACAACTTTACAATGGACTGTCTCGCGCTGCTTTCCATAGATATTCAGCTAGCTTCTGCTAAAAAAGAGCAAATAGCTTCTGTTTTCTTGAATATCAAGGGGGCTTTTGATTCAGTATCTGTTGAAGTTCTTTCAGATAAACTCCACGCTTGTGGCTTTTCACCATTAATGAATATTTTTTAGTACAATTTGCTGTCAGAGAAATATATGAACTCCTCTACAACTTCCCGATTTAGTTACATGGGTCTCCCCCAGGGATCCTGTTTAAGCCCTCTTTTGTATAATGTTTATGTCAAAGACATTGACGGTTGTCTAAGTGACAACTGTACGTTGAGACAACTTGCAGATGACGGCGAAGTGTCTGTCACGGAACCCAATGGGGTCGATCTGCAAGGACCCTTACAGGATACCTTAGACAATTTGTCTACGTTGGCTTTCGGGCTAGGCATCGAATTCTATACGCAGAAAACTGAGTTGGTAGTTTTTTCTAGGAAGCATAACCCAGCACAACCAAAGCTTCAAATTTGGGGTAAGCTGATAACTCATTCCATGTCATTTAAATATCTTGGGGTCTGGTTCAATTCAAAGTGCACCTGGAGATCCCATATTGAGTATCTGAAGCGAAGGTGCCAGCAAAGGATCATCTTTCTCTGATTTTCGCAATATTTTCTAACGTTGTACCGGACAACGATTTCGTCGATTCTAGAATACGTCAGTTTTTGTTTTCAGTCGGCCGCTCGGTCGCACATCATCAAGCTGAAACGTATTCAGTAATGATGTCTTCGTATCGCATTAGGTTGCATGCACCCGACTCACACCATGAGTCTTGAAGTGCTGGCTGGCATGTTGCCACTCTCGGATCGGTTTACAGAATTATCTCTCCGGCTTCTCGCCAGGTGTGAAGTTATGAACCCTCAAATAATCGAAAACTTTGAGAAGCTCCTTGAGTTCAATCCACAAACTCGTGTCATGACTTTGTACCATTTATACATAACACAGGATGTCAGCCCTTTGCCGAATACTCCCAATCGTGTTTGCGTTTCCGACTTCGGCAGTTCGGTTCATTTTGATTTATCCATAAAACAGGAGCTTTGTTGAATTCCAGAGCATTATCGTCCTATGATTGCTCTTGTGACATTTGCAGCAAAATTTGGCCAAGTTGATTCTTCTAAATCGTTTTTCACAGACGGATCTTTGATAGAGGAGTCAGCAGGCTTTGGTATATTTAATGAAATTTATAGCGCCAACCGTAAACTTCAAGCTTCTTGTTCCGTATATGCCGCTGAATTAGCGGCAATACGTTTTACACTAGAAATTGTTGCCTCATTAACACCGGATCAGTACTTCATTTTCACGGATAGTTTCAGTTCTATAGAGGCTATTCGCTCCTTGGGGCCGGTAAAGCACTCCTCGTATTTTCTCATGAAAATACAGGAGCTTCTATGTGCTTTATCTTCGCGTTATTTTATCATCACCTTTGTGTGGGTCCTATCTCATTGCGTAATTCTGGGCAATGAGAAAGTGGGCTCACTTGCAAAGGTGGGCGCTATAGAAGGCGATATTTATGATCGACAAATCGCCTTCAACGAATTTTTTGCAGTATAAATGGAGTAAAGGAGATTTGGGGTGATGGCAATATTCTATCATCCCAAAGGTGTCGAAGAAATCATGGTTTTGGAGTATGGATGTGGGTCGAGACTTCATTCGTGTGATGTCTCGCCTCATGTCCAATCATTACCCTTTGAACGCTCATTCATACCGTGTTGGGCTGAGTGACAGCAACCTCTGTGAATGTCGACAAGGTTATCAGGACGCAGATCACATTATTTGGTCATGTGCTGAGCATCGTGGAGTCAGATCTGAGCTTTATGATTCCCTTCGGGGTCGAGGTAGACAACCCAATGTACCAGTTCGAGATATTTTGGCTCTGCGTGACCTGGAGCTTATGAAACTCATTCATGTGTTTTTGGCTAACATCAGCCTTAGATTGTAGTTAGTTTAACCTGTATGTTTACTTTTTTGTATCTGTGTTTGTGTGTTTTTTATTCTTTCTCAATAATGTTCAAGTCAAAAGAAGCCAAAAGTTGTATAGTTTTAAGTTTTTTGAAAATTTATAATTAAAAAAAATGTGTTATGTAAACCACACTTCAAACTCTAGCCCACATTCCCATCCTTTCAGTTATTATTCCTATTAACCTCAAACGAGTAAGATCGGTATACAATATGAAAACTGGTCTGAAGTTAATATGGAAAATTGACTCAAGTAATCTCACAGCTTAGCAAATAAATTCAGTTTTACGAGTTAGCACCTTTTATTTGCTTGTGTAAAAGATAAGCTTGAGTAATTTAGGAATTACTCGCATTAAGCGAAAATTTGAATAAAGTGTTTCAATGTTTTATTTTTATTTCAAAGTGATCAAATGAAGTGTTATTTAAATCTCTAGTTTTAACACAATCGTTCTAAGGGCGATACGGTCAAAATTGTCAATATCAACTGAGTATTTCTTTCAATTTTGCATTTAAAACCGAACACCTCATGTGTAGAATGTTGCTCCTATTTGATTTTAATTCACCTTCAGTTGTCAATCCGTCAAGAAGAGCAGCGTATCAAAAATTTTGCTCGCGCATCGCGAAAATTCGAGCTACTCGCACGCAAAGTTGGCAAAATCGCTAAAAGTTGCCAAATCAACCGTTACAAATGTAATTAAAGTGTTTGGGGAACGTTTGTCGACAGCCAGGAAGTCTGGATCGGGGGGAAATCGAAAACCGGAAGCCGCTGAGCCGACAAAGCGAGTTGCCGGTAGTTTCAAGCGAAACCCTAAGATGCCGCAAATAAGCAGGGTGTATCGTCTACAACCGTGTATCGAGCCAAAAAACGAGCCGGACTATCGACTTACAAGAAGGTAGTGACTCCAAATCGCGATGATAAACAAAATACGACGGCCAAAGCGCGATCCCGGAGGCTGTACACGACGATGCTGACGAAGTTTGACTGCGTGGTAATGGACGACGAAACCTACGTCAAAGCCGACTACAAGCAGCTTCCGGGACAGGAGTTTTATACGGCAAAAGGAAGGGGAAAGGTAGCAGATATTTTCAAGCACACGAAACTGTCAAAGTTCGCAAAGAAATATCTGGTTTGGCAAGCCATCTGTACCTGTGGCTTGAAAAGCAGCATTTTCATAGCTTCCGGGACTGTCAACCAAGAAATTTACGTGAAAGAGTGTTTGAATAAACATCTGCTGCCTTTCCTGAAGAAACACGGTTGTTCCGTACTGTTTTGGCCGGATTTGGCATCTTGCCATTACGGTAAAAAGGCCATGGAGTGGTACGCCGCCAACAACGTGCAGGTGGTTCCCAAGGACAAGAACCCTCCCAACACGCCAGAGCTCCGCCCAATTGAGAAATACTGGGCTATTGTCAAGCGGAACCTAAAGAAGACCAAAAAAACTGCTAAGGACGAGCAGCAGTTCAAGGCAAACTGGCTTTCTGCGGCGAAGAAAGTGGACAAGGTGGCTGTACAAAATCTGATGGCAGGGGTCAAGCGTAAGGCCCGGCAATTCGGATTTGGAAAAGCGGAAGCCTAACTGAATATTTTTCCTGAATTTTATACTAATTGAACTTGAAAAAGAAGTTTAATTTGATTTTTTAAATAAACGATTTCACCGATTTACACGCGTTTTCCCTTGACCAAATTTTGACCGTATCACCCTTTACTAATACGCTTAAAAAAGTTTTTTTTTAAATTGTGTTTTAAAAAAAAGTGAAAGTGAATTAAGGGTAGCCGAAAATGAAAATATTATGCTCTTAAACTTTAAGGGACCCTAGTGAAAAAGTTAAATAGTTATTGTCACTACCATAATTATTATAGCTTATAGCATAATGAACACTTTAAGGCATTTTCTTTGTGAGGCCTATACAATAACAACAACCTCTAGGAAACAACCATTTACTAGTCTGTTCAAATTAGGCATCGATTATTTCTTTATTGAGGCAATGTCATACCATTTGTATGATAAGTTTACAAAAATAAATAGATCTCGACTAATTCCAATGTTTGTTTTGAATGGTCATAGCGACCCATTTTAGCAACATCAATGAAATATCTAGTATCTTGTTATACGTTCAATAAACTCTGCTGTTACAAAATATGTTTTATTTGCAGAATTAATAAAATGAAACATGAAAACTTAGTTTTGAATTTAAAAGATGTTTTATGTGCTACTTTGGCTTCTTTGCATTACAAAGTTGACATATAATTGAAACAGATGTGTAAAACTTGAGACCTTCCTTTTATTTTTAGGCCCCGCATCGGGTTGATAAATGGCCAATTGATTTTTTTGGGTATCCTCTTATGACAATCTTATGAACTTAAACTTGTCATCAACTAGACTGACGAAGTAACTTTTCATTCAACCATCGAGCTCCCCCGCGCACTTTACGTGAATTTATCCTTGATCATCCAAGGACCAACGAAAGCAATCTGGTCAACAATAATATCAGTAAACGTTTGCCTTCAATGTTTACCTTTGATCCTGCGTATAATGTGCCTGATGGCCAAATTTCCACCGAGCACGCATTGCTCATGTTCGTATATCCTTCTTGCACTTTAGGTTAAGCAGTCACAGTCGAATGCTTCTCGAACAGCAAACATCATAACCATAAAAACTGAAATGAAAGGTCGTACCAAAACGGTATTATCGTCACCGGCAACGGCAACAGTAGAAGCACACCACCACCGGTCGGTGGCAACAGCAACGTCCGACCGCTGCATAGGATTCGGTACCGTCTTCGTCAGACAGACTCTTCCAAACATTGCCAGGAACCCGAAGAACTAACAGGCACGTCGAACTTTTGTCAACTTAATTAGTCCCCTTCAAATATACACTTGAATATGCTATCCTCCCGCTCTATGTGGGTCTGTTTGCATTGCTTTGCTTTTTTCCGGAATTGATTTGTCGGCCTCCTCAACACAATCCATCCAATTGTATGTTGTTTTTTCTTTCGTTTTCTCTATTTTCAAAAGTAATTAATTAATCAAGTCATAAAATTGCCTTGAAGAAGTAGCCGGGCGAGGCAAAATGGGAATTCGTGTCGACAGCTCTAGCCCAGGCATGATCCCCGGACGGGGATCGGGGAAAACAGGCAGCTTACGAATGGTTTATGGGTGGAACACGACAGTTTCAGTTTCTGGTGCGAATCCAGGAAAACAAAGAGGATTGTTTTGTAAAACCTAAATCGATTTATTGTTTTCATTCAGGATTCGATATTTTCGTCCCAAAACTTCTGAAAAGGCTTCCGAAAGTGTGACTTGTTGGTTCTATCGATTCCAGCGAGTTGCTTGGAAGCATAATGCGGATTCATGTCTTTAGTTTTGAACGATATTTTATTAACGTTAGTAGTAGAAATGAACTCCTGTTTTGTATAGCACTTTTTGAATTCTACAGCACGCTATGCCGTTTTGTTCATTTAACAGAATAAGGGGATTATTCATGAATGGATATGAACTCAAGATTTTAAACATGTTTACAAAGATTGAGGCACATGACCATAAATAAGTATGCATGTATTTATATAGGAAAGCCACTACTCCACTTAACAGAAAGATCACGCTTTGCTACCGTTTTAGTTCCAACATATTGCTGTATGAATGGCCAAAAAACACTCACGCAATACCAGCCGAAATAAGGACAACTTCCTTCCTGCACAAAAAAAAATATCCGATAAAACGATTTACAAAATATGCAATCCAGTTAAGCTTTCCACTAGATGGTTTGCTTGAGAAAAGCACGTCAAATGCATTATACATTTTGGATTGGAATGTGACAATCACAAATGATAGCCACATCCCCTCCTAGACTCCGGTTGGCTGTTCACTCCATTGTCTAATTGAAACTTTAATGATGCCCTGATGCACCCTCCCCTCCGGTTATTGAAATGTTTTGAATCAATGGATTATAATTAGGTGTACATGAAATATACTATACATACCTGATAATATATACTCATTATGAGAGTGTATGTAATTTGATATGGCAAAAATGTTTTCGTAATTATGCCCCTTGCATGTCAATATTTCCCGCATGGTGATTAACTTTCCTGTATTTATGGAGCAATAACCTTTGGCGGTTGATATCAGAAGCTTTTAACATAATATAAGCAGTCGAACTCTTTGTTAACATATCATAATGCTGGTCAATAGTTGTTGAAATTATTAAAATTGATAGCTTTAACTGCCGAGCCTGTATATAAGAAGATTAAACCAACAAGGAAACCTATACTGACCTTCAGTAATAAGTACGAATGTCTGCGGTAGATTCAAATGAAGCTTCAATTATCCAAGAGACTACATAAACCTTGTTCGCGATAGAATCTGGACAGATTAAATTTGGAATAAAACAATTCTGCTGTTAGTTCCACCCAAGATGCAATATTCATTCATTCAATTGTGCATTATTAGTCATCTTAAAACTAATTACAGTCACTTAATTAGGCTGCATGAAGAAACTATGAGCTTTTGAGTTTACTCCAGCCATTCGGGTCTGTGCAGACTTCTATGCAATATATTTAGCTGCTTTTGTCCAAGGTTTTCAATTTTTTTCTATAGTTGTAGCTTGTTGTTTATATTGAGAGAGTTCTCTCTTCACGAGAGTCCAATACCGCTCGATAAGTCGCAACTCCGGGCAGTTAGATGGTTTGGCATCTTTCCTGAAACATAAACTCTATTCGCTTTATACTTTTCCAAAACATCTTTGGCGAAGTGACAAGATACCATGACTGCTAACGAATGGTAACAATTGCTTCTTTAGGCATTCTTCACGGCATATTTCCTTATTTACCGTTTCGGTAGTGATGAATCAAATATTCACGATACAACTTGCAAGCCCGGGTTTTAGCCGTCACATTCTGTTTACCATAACGGTTCGGTACAGTTTTCGCCTTAAACGACTTCATTCCTTACCAGTACTTGAAAGTATGCACGAAAGATCTGAACATTTTTATTTTTCTAGCCACAGTACGTACCGAAAGATCTGGTCTCTTCTGCAATATTTGCTTCAGCTTCGCGTCCTTCTGGTGATTCCTGAGATCTGTTTTTGTTCTGCTCCCAGCCCTTCTGGCTGTTGTCAAACGGTTATCGAAAGATATAAGAACGTTATGGACAGTGCTTGCAGGAAAGCCAAGCTATTTTTGCAAGTTTTCTTACTGACAGATCTGGATTTTCATTGCAATCGCACACAATTACTTCTCGCACTTGCTCTTCTTTCGACGCCAGCTTCGATCTAAAAACTTGTAGCATCACCAAAAATTGATTTTACACAACAAACAGACATACGTTCACCAGTCTGTGAAATATTTCACGCGTTGATGAAGTATTTCCAGAGATATGCATATTTAGGGGTGTCCAGATTTTGTCACGAACAAGACTTATGTCTAAATAAAAAGTGGAAGTAGAAGGAATCAGAATATGATTGAACATAAGAAATAATAAATCAAAATATAAATTATCTAGGAATGAAAGTTAATAAAACAATTAAAACGCAAATTATTACAACAAAAGTAACGATTAAGTAATGATATTGGTAAAACCCTAAATTAAGTAACTAATTGAAGAAAACACAGTGCTGCATGAGTAAGACGGAACCTTAGGAAGACTCAAAAAGCTGTTGTGAACGAGAAACAGTTCAAGGCAAACTGACGTTCTGCGGCGAATAAAGTTGGCAAGGAGGCTATACAATCTTTTGGCAGGTGTTAAATGAAAGACCCGGCAATTTGCAAACGGTAAAACGGAAGCTTAGCTGAATATTTCTCCTGTTTTCTGTATTAACTGAACTTGAAAAAGAAAAAGAATTTGACTTATCAATAAAATTTTTCATCGACTCACACACATAACCGTTAGACCAAATTTTGATCGGAACACCTTTTCCTTCTTAATCATAGTAGAAAGAAAAAAGTAATAAAATGGTCATTGGACAAGTAAGAACTAATAATTAATATAGGGTGTCCCAGAAAGTATGAGCAGGCTAAAAAATCAAGATAAAAACCAATTTTTTGTTTGTTTCATGAATCATTTCTCTACAAGGTTCTCTCTCTGTAGCATGTGGAAGATTCGAATTATCGTGAATCAAAAGCCAAAAAACGGATATCCTACCCTAACGCCTCAGTCGTTAAACAGATTTCTTCGCAATTGTTTCAGACACATTTTTCCTGTGCTTCGTAAATTTTTCGATGGTATCTGCTGCTTTAACATGTTTCCTTAGATATGCCAAACGAAGAGCCCAAAATGTCGCGATGGGTCGGGCTTACGGACAGTTCTGAGGATTTTTTAGCTTCGGCACGTATTGAAATTTATAGGCGTCGTATCATGCTATGGTGTCTTTTGCATAATGCACAGATGCCAAATCTGGCCAAAACAATTTTGGACCATCATACTTGCTGATCATTGGTAGCAAACGGTGATCCAAGGTATCTTGGATGTACGTATCAGTCTTCATTGTCTCTAATGTCACAAACGGCTCTGACTACATTCCGCAGTCGCAAATAGCTTGCAAATATAAATTTCTTTTTGAGCCAATTTCACGGATAAAATTGACTTATCTGTATCATCGACGTCCTGACCCTCACGGACGGTGTAATATTGATTTCCCGGAGGCATCTTAGAAACCAATTTAGCAAATGTTTAATCATCCTTATATAGCTTCCGATTGCATCCGGTTGCAGCCTGCTTTTCACTCTGATTTGCCGTGTTTTGCTTTTGAAGATTTTTAGATGGATTTTGCCTTGATACGTTGAACGTTACTCTAAGAAGTACCCAGCTTTTTGAAAACATCTCGAACAAAGCTGCTTTTTATTAGAAAAAGCTATCACGATTTTCCGGTACCATATTTCGATGAATTGGTCATGGTTTTCGGCCACATTGGAGTGCGGCAGCAAAACTAAAATTCTCACCAAACTTCCGGATGGCTTTGCGAACCGCACAGATACTCACACCTTCCAGTTTCTTTTAGTTGACACAGTGAAATATTAGGAACAAACTGTTTGTGCACAATTTCCGTACAAAGACACACAGTGAAAATCAGTTGACTTATGTCAACCGGTTTCGGGGATTTTGTTGTAGAAATCATGCTTCTAAAGGGTGTATCGAAAAGTAGTTAGCAATATTCAAACAGTAATCACTATAAAACGGTTAAATTTTTTTTTAATTGTGTTCGTTTACATGTCAATAACATTGATTAGTTTCTGTACAGTGGTTTCAAAGAAGAGTCGAATTGATCTGGAAACGCGAAAAAAAATCTGCACATTTGGTGATCGAAAAAGGGTGTCACGTGCAACGAAAAATCAAGAGGCTCACGAGAAGACAATGTTAGCCCCCTACCAAGAGTTCAGATCGACGGTGATGAAATCGAGGAAGAAGACGAATTCGTGTATCTGGGCTAATTGGTGACCGCCGATATCGACACCAGCAGAGAGATATAAAGGCGCATTTTCGCTGGCAATCGTGTCTTATTTGGTCTCCGATGGACACTAAGATCAAGCAAAGTTCGACGAACTACAAAGTTGACCATCTACAAGACATTAATTAGACCGGGAGTTCTCTACAACCACGAAACATGGACATTACTAGTGGAGGACCAATGCACCCTTGGTATCTTTGAACAGAAGGTGCTACGTACGATCTACGGTGGATTTCAGATGGAAGACGGAACGTTGAGGAGGCGAATGAACCATGAATTGCATCAGTTGCTGAGAAAACCTCCCATCATATACGTTGCCAAAAACGGTCGACTACGATGGGATGGGCATGTCGTAAGAATGTCGGACGACAGCCCTGTTAAAACGAACCGTGTGTACAAGAAGAAGAGGCGCGCAACGAGCAAGATGGATTGATCAAGTAACCTGTGGGTGACCTCCGGACTCTCCGCAGACAGCGAGGCTGGTGAGGTACTACCAAGGACCGACTACAATGGAGACAACTTCTGTGTGCAGCAGAGACCACACCGGCCTTGGTCTGATTGGTAAGGTAAATGCAACGAAATTGCAAGTGAACCACACCAGCGTCAAAAATGTAATCGAAAAGTTCGGTAAGACGCTTTCCGTGAATGATTTCCGATCCGGCAGGAAACCGAGTCCTAGCCAGCCCGGCCAAAAGTCATGGATATAAAAGTCGTTGAGTACATAACGAAAACCCGGCGTCAACGTGGAATTTGGCGTCAACGCGGAATCAATTCAACATCAGCATCGGGATCAACGCTCGGAAATCCCTGAAAACGTACAAGAAACAGAAGGTGCGGAAAAAGGTCACGTCCCGGTTTTTAAGTAAATCGAGTTTCTATTGCATTTTTATATTCTCTAACATATTCTTGTACAGTTGCAACCATTTCTTTTTACGGAATTTTTAGGTAAAAATTTACATATCGGCATCGTCAATAGTTTGACCAGCCTGGATCATGTAGAACCACCTGGAAGCAATAATATTTCTCGTAGGATTCATCATCCATCATTACGCATACCGATCTTCCTCATAGCAGTTTATCGTATAATTTACGGGCCATTGCTTTGACAGAACTGCTTGTTTTACACTTCGTGTTGGCTTCTTCTGCCTTTTGAAAGTCCTTTTTCCATTTCGTGTCTTTGATCGGTCAACGTTACTCTTCGAAGTTGACAGCTTTTTGGTCCACAGGGCCCGGTTTTTTCGTCCAGATTTTCTGTTCGGCTCGTAAAAAAGGAACATCGCCTGAATTTGTCTAAAAATCAAAACAACGTTTGGAGCTAAAGTCGTATAAAGTAATGTTAGTTCCAAATCACAACGACAAACAGGTGGGCTCGACGTTTGTACTGCGAATATTTGACGAAGTTTTGATACTTATGTCCTGTAAGATTTCAAACTGGGCTGGTTTTCTAATCTGCAACGAAATTTCCAATCGAAATGTCCCCAAAAATACCTTGTTCGACAAGCAATTATCATGTTTGGCAGAAGAAGTAAATCTTTTGTCACACGAAAGGAGATTTACCAGAAAGTGTGCCTGCAGAAGCGACTGCTAACCTTCATCAAAAACCACACAAAAAAACCTTAAACTGCGATGGAGTGGTACTAAGCAAATCCAGAAAGCAAATCAGCCAAATTACCCAGAGTTACGTCCAATCAAGAGATACTGGACTCTGATGGAGCGGAAGCTTTCTGGAAAAAAACAAGGACTCAAACACTTTCAACAAATTAGGACAAAGGCGGTATCTGAAAAGTTTTTACAAACCCTAATGACAGGGCCAGATTAATGATTGTGAGGGACTGAGGCCAGAGCGGATGTTGCCCCCCCGCATCCCCTCCCCCGGGTTTTTGCATTCCACCGCTCGAAAATGTCGTACAAACATTTGGTGCAGACGAGCGATTTCGAGTAGTGACATTTTTGTGAAAAGTCCAGTATAGTTTCGTGCAGTACACTCCAACACTTCGCTCAAAACCTTGTATCGTCATTTTGAGCACGTGAGAAATTGTACAAGCTTTGTACAAAACTGAAAAACTTGACACTAAATGATTAGGGTTGCTGACTTGCTCACCAAATTAAGCGAATAGGCACAGCACAGAATGGAAGTTGCAGCTGGACTGCGCTGAATTATCAAAGCTTGCATGTCTTTGTATTTCCCGGCCATGTTCAGAGCGTTATCGTATGATTGACCGTGGCAATCAGATTCCATACTTGTCAAGAAAATTTAGAAGTGCTTCCATCATATCCTTTTCCGAATGTCCACAATCAGGGATGAGTGTACAAAAGCACTCGACCGGATTTGCCCCTTCCATGTACTTAAACACAACTGTAATTTGGCTACATCTGGTGATGAGTAAACAAACATGGAAAAATATTTCGCTGCCTCCAACCATTTGATGACAATCTGAAATACTTCGTTTGCCATAATTTTTATCGGCTCTTTGCAAGTCGTGGAAGAAAGGTAGTTTACATGTGCCTTTTTCTTATTGCCATGCTTTTCAATATGCTGGGCAAGAAATGGATCATATTCAGGCACATATGAGCTCCAGGATCCCCAAGAATTTTCCATTGCCGGGGGAACAAAACGTTTCATCACTTCCCCGAAAAACTAATCTACAATGACACAGAAACATTAAAGTGCCCTGCCTAATGAATTGAGGTAAGCGCTAGTTTTAAAATTTTATGCAAATACCAAAAAACTAAGTTCTGACTTCGTAAATTGTTAAAACATATCACATGAATCTGAAATTAACAATTTAAATTTAAATATAATGCAACATTTGTGTTTTACTTATGTTTTGAGGTGTCCAGATTTATGCGGATACAAACCTTATATGGCACATGTTTTGAGGTGTCCAGATTTTGCGGATACAAACCTTTTATGGCACGTTCCTGAAACTCAGCAATAATTTGTGCAGAGTCAAGCAACTGCTGAGTATCATTGATGCTTAGTGTGATCAAATGGTTTCCAAATGTCTCATGGGAACGTCCATTAATTACGTCACGCAAAAATTGACTTTTTATAAACCCCCGACCCCCCGTGTCACGTTTTTTGTATGAACCTTCAATTTTTTTTGTATGGATCGTCACGTTTTCCCAAACACCTCCCCCCTTACTGCGTGACATAATAAATGGACCTTCCCTAATTTATAATATATACTTTAAGCTGATTTATGTCTCATCAATGTTCAATACCTTCTTTAGAATTACCTTCTTTTTTATCAAAGCTTGTTCAACTTACTCTAAGCATAAAATGTAAAAAAAAGGTGTTTGGATGTTTATACTTGTTTAACAAAACAAAGCTAAAGCTCGATTCAAAGTAAATCTGGACGCACTGTTCAATGCACCACCGCGTCCCTGGTGGTTGGAACTAAAAACATTTGACAGAAATTCGTTGACGTTTCATTGACTAAGAAATTGGTGAAAAGTTTTTCTCGATTGATCGACACCTCTTGAAATTACGGATTATGGAACTTGAGAAAAGAAAATTATTTCTCCCCAAACATCTATAAAATTCTTCGTGGTCTGCCTCAAAAAAAGCAAAAGTGTGAAAATTCCCAAAGTCAACAGTGCACCAATCATGGGGGGGATGTCCCTTCCAGGTATAAGTTTCTTTTTACTGATAAGTTTGCTCGGAAACTAATGATTTGGCAAGGAATCTGCACTTGTGGCCTTAAAACCAAGGTTTTCATGGGAGATGAACCAGCTCAAGGCTGAAAATCTCGATAATAAAGGAATAAAAAAATAATAATAAGGTTTTCATCACATCTCACACAATGACGTCGAAGGTTTACATTAAAGAGTTTGTAAAAAAGCGGATTTTACCCTTCATTCGGCAGCACAAGACCAATGTAATGTTTTGACCGGATTTCGCCAGCTGCCACTAATCTAAGGAGGTAAACAACGTTAATTTCGTCGCTAAAAAGAATAATCCTCCGAATTGCCATGAGTTCAGACCAATCTAAAATGTTTAGGCAATTGTCAAGCGAAAACCTCGAGGATGGCGTAAAGAAGTGACAAATGCACAACAAATGCGTCAAATAAGTTCGCCGGTATAGTGTCACTAGCGAATGTGCAGATTATGACGGCATCGCTCACAAGTAAAGTGCGACAGTTCGTTCGAAACGATAAAATGTAATAACTTGTTATGTATCGTTTGAAAGCTGAATAAATATCCTTTTGTTTGACGTCTTGATCAACCATGTCTGTTGTTTAATTCTTGAGCTATGAATGCGTCCAAATTTACTTTGAATCGGTCTTTACATTTAATGTTGGAAGTTTGAAACATATAAAATAGATTGACTTATTTTGCAAATATTTATATGCGCAATTTTTGATAGTCTTTTAAATCCATATCGATGCCTATCAAAATTAATAAGGATTTTTCCAATCCTGTACCATTAAGAATGAGCATGTCCAATTTATGTTGAGATATGCTTTCCCAAGTGTTAAATCTAGCAATGTGTAATGTTTTGTTAAAATTTTCCAAAGCCTACATTAGCGAGAAGTCATGTCCAATAAGAGATTTTGGAAAGACAATTTCTATTTTACCGATAATATTTTTTTATTCACTAGTTTCGCTAGAACCGTGTTGCCAGTCAAAGGGGTATGCTCCACCCCCCCTCCTTTTGCTATCCTGCATTGGTGTAGCTTGGTAAAAGATTGTGTGCTTGATCGGGTACTGCCTTTCAAAATAGCCCTCCGCTCAATTTCAACTGCTTTTATCCCATTTTCACAGCCTGCCGTACTCTAATCTGATTCCTTCTCTTCATATCTTTGGATCTAGCAGAAATTGCTGTCCACTCCTAGGGTCTCATCATTACCCAGGTAACCAATAAGCATTTCAATATGCACTATTTCTGCATTATACTTGCATTTACGATGCTTCTGGCTGTACATTGGCAGTCGCAATGCATAGCTGTTGTATACTAGCATACGCAAAGCTACCGCAATGTTAGCTGTCTGATATCTGCATTTTTAAAGCTTAGAAGAACGCACTAAAAATGCTTAATTAAAGTTGTTTACATATTGATAATTGTCAGAACATTAATTGTTTACAAATATAAATAAATCTAAAAATTGGGAAAATGTTGTGAATAGTGGTACATATAAGCGACATGTGAAAAAATACGTTTGTATAGTTCCATCCAGATGCGATGAACAGCTGAAACCTTCAGAACAAACCGCGATTCCAAGGCAAAACAGAAGTCGTTTACCTGATTTCATGGAACAGTCATGTTCCACTTCTTCACAATCTCAAGAAGCTTGTGATACATTGCTTCCTCTGATGATAGATGGCCTGCAAAAATGAATGAAGATGATTCAATCACCTTAAGTGAGGACTATTAAAGTCCTGATGAAGGAGTAAGCGAGGATGATGAAACAGATGACGAACCAGATTTAACATTATTTCTACAAAGTTGGAGTTTGGATTTCAATATCACTCATTCTGCACTGAGACCTCTTTTTGCTCGATTGTCTAGATATGATCGCATGCTCCCTGAAGATCCCAGAAGACTGCTTGTAACTCGTCCAGAACCAACTAATGTTTGCGAAATTGAAGGTGGTCAGTATTGGCATCAAGGGCTAGGTAAACTGCCTTCCTATGTAAACTTGTTGCTGTACCCATCTACAACAAAACAGTATTTGTGCCATTACAGCATACCTCACCTTCAGTTTAATTTTAGGAACCTAAAAGTACATATGCGAACAAGTTTGAACTTTATTGAATAAAAAAAACAAAACACTATTTCAGACTTATTTTAATGAACTCGAGTTGTCATAGAAAATATCAATCACTGTTTCCACTTTTTACTGACATCACCGTGCGTATTTAATATTCCAGAACTCTTGAGCTCGCTCTACCTGCTCCATATCCTGTAAGAAAAGCGCTGGCTCAGTACCCTCATTCTGCTCGATAACTTCTTCATACACTACTTCCTGCCTGTTATATTCACGAAGCTTTCTTTTAAAGGGCGATACGGTCAAAATTTGGTCAATATCAACTTGACGTATTTCTTTCAATTTTGCATTTAAAAAACCTGAACAGCCTTCATTTTGAAGGTGTGTGTGTGTGTAGAATGTTGCTCCTATTTTGATTTTGGAATTCACTCTTCAGTTGTCAAAATGCCGTCCAAGCAAGAAGAGCAGCATATCAAAATTTTGCTCGCGCATCGCGAAAATCCGAGCTACTCGCATGCAAAGTTGGAAAAATCGCTAAAAGTTGCCAAATCAACCGTTACAAATGTAATTAAAGTGTTTGGGGAACGTTTGTCGACAGCCAGGAAGTCTGGATCGGGGGGAAATCGAAAACCGGAAGCTGCTGAGACGACAAAGAGAGTTGCCGGTAGTTTCAAGCGAAACCCTAACCTATCTCTCCGAGATGCCGCAAATAAGCTGGGTGTATCGTCTACAACCGTGCATCGAGCCAAAAAACGAGCAGGACTATCGACTTACAAGAAGTTAGTGACTCCAAATCGCGATGATAAACAAAATACGACGGCCAAAGCGCGATCCCGGAGGCTGTACACGACGATGCTGACGAAGTTTGACTGCGTGGTAATGGACGACGAAACCTACGTCAAAGCCGACTACAAGCAGCTTCCGGGACAGGAGTTTTATACGGCAAAAGGAAGGGGAAAGGTAGCAGATATTTTCAAGCACACGAAACTGTCAAAGTTCGCAAAGAAATATCTGGTTTGGCAAGCCATCTGTACCTGTGGCTTGAAAAGCAGCATTTTCATAGCTTCCGGGACTGTCAACCAAGAAATTTACGTGAAAGAGTGTTTGAATAAACGTCTGCTGCCTTTTCTGAAGAAACACGGTTGTTCCGTACTGTTTTGGCCGGATTTGGCATCTTGCCATTACGGTAAAAAGGCCATGAAGTGGTACGCCGCCAACAACGTGCAGGTGGTTCCCAAGAACAAGAACCCTCCCAACACGCCAGAGCTCCGCCCAATTGTGAAATACTGGGCTATTGTCAAGCGGAACCTAAAGAAGACCAAAAAAACTGCTAAGGACGAGCAGCAGTTCAAGGCAAACTGGCTTTCTGCGGCGAAGAAGGTGGAAAAGGTGGCTGTACAAAATCTGATGGCAGGGGTCAAGCGTAAGGCCCGGCAATTCGGATTTGGAAAAGCGGAAGCCTAACTGAATTTTTTTCCTGAATTTTATACTAATTGAACTTGAAAAAGAAATTTAATTTGATATTTTAAATAAACGATTTCACCGATTTACACGCGTTTTCCCTTGACCAAATTTTGACCGTATCACCCTTTACGTGCAGCAGGTTTGCGTGTTCCACCGAGTTCGTCAAAACGCTGCTTCGCATTGCGCAGGCATCGATGTAAGAACGAGTTGCACTCATCCTCAGAAAACTCTGGGTCCGATTGAAGCACAGTATGATAAAATAGTTTGATCACGCCCTCAAATTTGCAGAACGGTACCTTCAGCACCATTTCTTCCTGTTCAGAAGATTTGCGTCCAGTTCCAGTCCACGAACATTCCAACAGAAACTGACGGTCAAAAAAGTAGTCCATGATCTGCAGGCATACCGATCCTCCTTTTCCAGTATATCGCTGGCGGCCGTGCAGCTGACCAATCGAAGAAATGACTGATGCCACAAATTCTTCTTTCTTGCTGTTTTTCTCCAGTATTGGTATTTTTTGATTCCGATAGAGTAGCATTCATGTTTACATCGTGTAGATCCGGCAGAGCCCAATGCATCCAATTTTCCGTTCACGTGGGCGAGCAAAGCCATACATTTGTTCAACTTTGCATCAGATGAATTCAATGCTTCTGCAGAGCTCTCTTGTTTAGCTTGTTCGGTTTGAGTGGTTGCGTCACAGGATGTTGTCGAGGAGGAGTCTTCAGCGATTACGCGGATAGCATTGAAAAGCGCAGCTGCTGTTTGCTTTTTTTGAAACACGTTTTGCTATAGCGCCTAAACCAGAATCTTATTGAGCACCATTTTTAGAAAAAAAAAAAAAAAAATGGAATAAGTGCATTGAAACTTACCGGACGATGAATCGATTGCTCATCAGAGTAGATAAGTTTTCTGCTACTGACAAACTTCGAAATCTCGAGAAAAAAAATCTGATAGCCCGAGCTGTTGTTGTGCATGCGTATAGTGTGTGATGTTGTGTATATCAGGATAATAGAGACACTTGATAGCGCTTTGACATTTCGGGCGGATTATTTCAATAGGTCTTACTTTCAAGACTAATCTTTCCATGTTTATTTTCTTTTTCAATTGTTAAGGAGGTATTAAAAAAATAACAGCATATCAATCATTTGGAGTAGACACACGTTAGTTTCGGCTAGCGTACTGTGCCAAAAACATAGCGTGAAATACTAATAAAAGTAAAAGTAAAAAAGTGCATTCATTTTCTGTTTGAACCTATTTGAATGTTTAGCACCATATGAACAAATCTAGACAAAATAGTCAAAAGGTCGAAAGTAACATTTGTAAACAATGACTTCTAGCGCATTTTTCTGGGATCTGCTTGCTCCCACCAACAAAATAGCACCAGAAATAGATACAAGGAGTAATTACCCTCCAGTTGGTAGTGGATGTAGATGTTAGCAACCTGGTATTTCCAGGAAATTTAAGTTTTAAGTCATTGTTTACAAATGTTACTTTTGACCTTTTGACGATTTTCTCTAGAAATGAACGTTACTGACGACCTTGAAGTTTATATTGGGCACATATTAATCCGTTCCCATACGTTCCATATAGGTTAGAGGATAAAGGCGCGGAATAAAAACATATCGACTACGAAGCAGAGCGAGTTCGAATCCCATCCTAGGAAATGCAAAACTGCAGCGAATTTAAGTTCATAAGAAAAAATGGGGGATCTTAACAGAAAGCAAACGTCCATCATCATCAGTATAGGAAAATAAAAAAAAATATAAGAGGCAAAACAGGAAAATGAATAAAATCTATAATTGAAAGTAGGTCTTTTTTTTTTGCATCGCATTTTCAATCAAGCATTTAATCAGCATTCTTAAAGCTAAACTCCCCAGCAGTAGGGGAGCTAAACTCCCCAGCAACAATTCAACTGCTGTCATCTAGCTGTCATTTGCAAACGTTACCAATTCATGCTACCAATGAATGACATATTGTGGATATAGACGTCCTCTTTTGGTGGGGTCCAGCATTAAATTAGCCGTATAGCGGGCCAAAACCTGCTTTTGAATAGCATTTAACATGACTATAATGCTTTTATGCATTAAATCGCTTGTCGTTAAGACGCATATAGGGCTACTTACGTGCTATATTTAATGCTTATTGGTTACCTGGGTACTTTATCTTCAAATCTCCGGTTCTAGCAGAAATTGCTATCCAATCCTTGCGTCTTATGTTGATGAGAGAATGTTTTCTTCAAAACATTATAATTACGTACTTCACGCTGGAGTAATAAACACTTAATGTAATAATTTTATTGATCATTTGATTCATTTAAATAGCTGTCGTTACTTTAATGACACAATTGTATGTAACCGAGAACGCTCCAAATTGCGTAAAGCTATCCAGAAAAAATAGACGCATTGTGGTATCAAAAACCTTACATTTCTAATACCATAAATTATGAATCTACCGCACATCGAAACCCGTAAATCCTCGGCTTTAACGAACAACACATGCAACAATCGATCGAGCTAATAGAAAAATCCTATGCCATAAATTTGATGTGACGTGTATCACCTGGAATGCTAACCAAATTCTCGTAACAGCTTTCGGTCCAATTCAATCGCCAGTTAGCTATCAAGTTCCTTCATATACCTACAACTACAATTTCTCGTTGCCGCTTGATTGTGGCACGATAACGGTAGGTAGGTCCCCCAATGCGATGGTTGCTTTTGATGGGCCCGATGATTGGCGGCGGCGTCGTTTGATTCCGGTGCCGACAAACGGTTATCAGTCGCGTATAAGGTAGTCATATATGGATTAATTTTGTCACAAGTCTTATCATCGATGTCGTGCCATCATCGGAAGGCGCAATATTACGATTTGCTTGAAAATAAAAACTTTGCCAAAAGCTGAGAGAGAATCTCTCAGCACATGTACACCAGATGGGATGGCTACGATCGTTTGGAGATAATGCAAACCAATAATCACCTTCGAAGATATCTGCATAAATCACCGGCGGACGAAGGGAAGCATTCGATAGGCACAACAGGAAAACACAGGAATCGGGCAACTGTTTGAACAGAAAACAAAAGGTGAGATCTTGAGAGGGTGAAAATCTCTTCCGTATGGGCGTCAGATTATGTCTGATGCTAGAATTCTCATCAAGTTTAGGAGTGGGAACTTCCATGACTGCAGCAGGCAGTCAACTTTCGTTTTGTTTTCCTCGATCGTTAGTGATAATGGTATTTCCAGGCAGTGACAGCGCTCCATCTGCGAAGAAAGCCATTTACCATCTGAAATGGAGTTTCCGAGATTGGCTGCTGTTTGTGTTGGATTTAAAAGTTAGATTTTTGTTGTTTTTTGCATAATTACGATTAGAGCTACCAAAAATATACGGCAGTGGAGGCGTCAGAGTGAGGGAAGCAAATCTCTGGCAACCGAAGGGAATAGTGTGTCCGAAGCATATTGGCCAAATAGAAAATAAAAGTAGGTTTTTTTGACACAACCCTCAGTTTTTCGCACGAATTTGCCCATATAATATTGTTTGTACAATGCACATGAGAACGTTTTATTTTTCCCTTTGCTCCGTTCACCGTAACTGATTCATTTCTTATTTCTTGTACACTGCATATTATGTTAAGTTTTTATTACGAAATCGATGGTAGGGCTCACGAATCTAGTCGCTGTTTTCTGCAACAAAATTGATTTGTACTGATGTAAAAGGAAATGTTCGCTCATCACCATGAAGCATGTTTTTGCTATAATCAAAGATATGAAGAGACAGTGTTGAAAGTTCCGTCAGTGTACGGCAGGTTGGAAATCGAACAGATGTTTGAAAAATTGAGCGAAAGGGCATGGGTCCAGTGGTATTCGAACCATGGACGTTATCTTTTGCCTAACATCCCACTGCGGGGTAGGTCGAGGCACGGACAAGTCCGCCACCTCAACAGGCAAATTATGACGTATGGAAAGCGCTCATGTACCACTGGTGGCTCGTGATAGTTATTCTAGCGATGTATTGTGTGCACTCTGTCTTGATGTGCACATGGGAGAGGAACTCTCTCCTTTTTGGGTTTGTTTTGATTCACAACGTCTGATATCACTCAAGTTCGAGTACCACTGGACCCATGCCCTTTCGCTCAATTTTTCAAACATCTGTTCGATTTCCAACCTGCCGTACACTGACGGAACTTTCAACACTTTCTCTTCATATCTTTCATTCTAGCAAAAAACATTAATGTGCACTCTTGGTGCCTCATGGTGATGAGCGAACATTTCCTTCTACATCATAATCGTTACTCCACGGGAATACAAAACATAACAATTAAAAAAGTATGTGGTTTGTACTATTTATGAAGTTTTCTTTCCACAGCGACCAGTGTTCTATCACAAATAGGTTGAGTGATTACCACTCACTATCTAGGTTGCACAGGTTTTCACTATCTAGGTTGCAAAAGCGAAATGTGTCATCTTCCAATTTTCCTAGCTGTTTTGAATAATATTTACTTGGGCCCGTTATAAGGCCGCTGTATGTACATAAATCTTTTTTGGATAAACTTTGAAGTCTTTGAGATACTTTTTTATTATCTTTTAGATTGTCGAACTGTTGTATTATTTTTCCAGACGTCATCTATCGTTGTTTTTTTTTCCTAGTGCTTCAATTATATTTTGAGGGTACATTATGAGGCCCCACAAAATAATTCAGGCCCTAGGAATGGTTTCGATGAACCACATCTTGCTAATAAATCTAATTTTTCATTACCTTAAACTCCACAATGCCCAGGTACTCAAAATAAATTCACTGTACTATTGTTGGCCACCTGCTGTAACAATTGAATGCATTCCCAAACCAATTTAGAAATACAGGTTACTGACTTTAATCCTTTTAAGGCAGCTTGAATGTCAGAAAAAATACACATATTTGCATGTCTATAGTAACGCTACAAGCACATCGTAGCACATTCAATAATTACCTGTTTCTGCTTGAAATACAGTTGGCCATTTACCCATAGATATAAGTATATTTACTCCAGAGACCGTTACCCCTGCCCGAACCCTGTTGTTTAATTTGGTACCATCAGTGTAAAAAATCAGAGACCCTGGTTGAACATTAGGTTCCCTGGACATCCATTCAACGCGATTTGGTTCTGTCACATTGGATAGTCTTTCAAAATTATATAGCCTATTCAACCAATCTTCATGAGTTAACGACGGCTTAGTTTAAAATTACTTTATTACTCAGTACTAAAAAAAATTCTTCGGACTTTTTAACCGTGCGTTTTTCTCAACTTCCAATTGCACAAAAAGAGGTAAAGGTAGAAGACATAAAATTATACCATATGCTTTCAAGGGTGTCCCGTATCAAAATATTGAAGGTCCATACAAAAAACGTGACATGAGGGGGGAAGGGGGGGTCGTTATATTCAGCTAAGCCTCCTTTTTACCGAATACGAATTGCCGGGTCTTTTGTTTAACACCTGCCATAAGATTTTGTACAGTCTTCTTGTCCACTTTATTTGCAGCAGAACGCCAGTTTGCCTTGAACTGCTTCTCGCTCACAACAGCTTTTTGAGTCTTATTAAGGTTCCGCTAGACGATGGCCCAATATTGTTCGATTGGGTGGAGCTCTTGCGTGTAGGGAGGGTTCTTGTCCGTGGGCACCACTTGAACGTTGTTGGCAGCATCCCACTCCATGGCATTTTTTAAGTAATAGCAAGATGCCAAATCCGGTCAAAATAGAACGGAACAATTATGTCGCTTCAGGAAAGGCAGTAGACGTTTTTGTAGGCACTCGCTCAGATAAATTTCCTGGTTGACGGTTCCGGTCGCAATGTAAACGTTGCTCTTCAAACCACATGTGCAGATATTTCTTCGCCAACTTTGACAGTTTAATGTGCTTGAAAATATCTGCCACCTTTCCACGACCGGTTGCCATATAAAATTCCTGTCCAGGAAGCTGTTTAAAGTCTGCCTTGACGTAAGCGTAATCGTCCTGTACCACGCAATCAAACTTCTTCAGCATCGTCGTGTACAACTTTCGCGATCGTGCTTTGGCCGAAGTGTTTTGTTTATCGTCGCGATTTGGAGTCACCACTTTCTTGTAAGTCAACAGTCTAGCTCGTTGTTCAGCTCTATACCCTGTTGAAGGCGCCACTCCCACCTGCTTTGTGATATTTCGGACGGAGAGGTTGGGGTTCCGCTCGAAACAGCGGGCAACTCTTTTTGTCGTCGCTGTGGCCTCCGGCTTTTTCTCCCCGATACAGCTCTCCTGGCTGTCGACAAACGTTCACCGAACACTTTTAATACGTTGTTAACAGTTGATTTAGCCGCATTCAACCGTTTCGCCAACTTGGAGTGAGAGTAGTTTGGATTTTTGCCATGCACTTGCAAAATTTTGATGCGTTGCTTCTTTTCCTTCGACGACATTTTGATAACTGAAGTGCTAATCTAAACGCGCACATTTAAAAAAATGAGGGGTGAGCAAAACTTTTTAATGCACGATGAAAGGGAATGCGTCAAGTTTAAGTCGACCAAATTTTGATCGGAACACTCATTAAACGTTTCTACGAAACTCTGAGCTTGGAATGGAAGGAGAAATGTGGTCAGAATGGATGTTTTATTAGTAATCAGGATCACAAGTGTGTCGTGAAAGCGTTTAAGTGGAATCCGAATCCGAATGCTTCGGTCAGGGATGTGACCAAAAAGTTGAATCTGTTTAAGTCTTTCATTCAGAGTGCGTACAAAGTGCAGAAGGCTCCTAATAGTGACGAACGGTAAAATATGGCGGGAAAGTCACGGGCCCGGAAACTAATGATAAGACTTATGTCAAGGTGTCCTTATGTTGATGTTCCGGAGAAGTAACGAAGCAGAAACTTTCAAAGCGATCTGCTCATGTGATTACCGGGACTGTAAACGGGGAGATCTACCGCAAGGAGTGTCTACAGAAGCGTCTGCTTCCTCTGTTGAAGCAACACGAGAGCCCTACGATCTTCTGGCCAGATCTAGCTTCGTGCCACTATTCAAATGTTGTCCTGGACTGGTACGAAGCCAACAGGGTCACTTGCGTACCCAAGGACATGAACCACCCAAACGCACCGGAACAAAGGCCATTCGAAAAATTCTGGGCAATTATGATGCAGGCACTACGGAAGCATCCCAAGGAGGTCAAATCTGAGGAAGACATGAAGAAACAGTGGGTTTACGTACAGAAGAAGCTGCAACCAGATGTCGTACAGAACCTAATGAGTGGAGTTAAGCGCGAGGTACGAGCGTATGGTTATGGTATTGAAGTTGAATAAAATGAGTATGTATTTCAAAAGCTTACTAATGGGTAATATTTTTTTGGCTGAAAGTTTGAAAAGGATCGGTCAACTAGGTAATTGTCTACAGCGTTTTTTTTTCAGTGATGCCATTTGAAGGGGAACGCCCTTTAGAAGGCGTAGTGCGAATTGTTCCTCAGATAAAGATTGAAGCAAGCTTTTCCAGCTTTTTCTAAGGATGTTTAACTTTAGTTATTGGCCACCGAACTATGATGCATATGTTATTCTGGGTCCCCATTTTGGTAATAAATGTTTTATTACGTATCCATAAGGCAGTTGTAGCCTTGATTATTATTTGATGCATACGTTAATTTCAAATAAGTTTGCTATCAAGAACTACCCCCAGAGATTTAACCTTTTGAGAGAGGACTAATTTAGTTACTCCCAAGTGCAAATCTGGGATAGTATATTTACTTCTATGTATAAATGGGATAATAGTAGTCTTGTGAGGGTTCATGGACAATCTCTCATCTTAACACCACTCTATAGTTAAATGGAGAGCATAGTGCAATCTATCTCTGATACCCATTAATGTGTTCATTCGACAAAACCTTTTGCAATTTTATAACTACTGGAGTATTTTCGTTGTTTTCAAATGTGTGCCTTTAGCTTTTACGTTAAGATCTTCTTATATATCTCATTTTACAAAGTAGGTGCTTTTTCATATTTGTTCCACTGTAAAGTACGCTTCGCTCGATTAAAAAATAATCAAGCCTACTTCTTAAGATTTTCTATTCTGGTATTCTACCAAGGTATATTCGTATCCGTTACTCGAGCCTTAACTGCAAACATAGAAATTATGAAACTTAATCAATGAGCACGCAGTCACAACCTTCGATGGCGCAGCAACAACAACATGTATGAGAACGATAGAAGATGAGCAATGATTGGCGTCCCTTGGCGGAATTCCTTTCGTGCATTGTACAATAGGTTGAATGATAGCCGTTTAGCAGATGACAAGCATTATGAATGTTTCATTCAATTTACGAGTCCAAAATCCTTGTTTACGAGACGAGTGAAAGCAGATGTACGGAAACATATCCTCAGTGTACAGGCCTTTGAAAATCTTACATGCTAGTAATAGGATTTTAAGAGCTGTGAAAAAATTGTTCCAACAAGTATGGTTCAACTAGTTTTTTTTTTGTGTGAAGTCCAATAAAAATCATCATTTTTATTCATAAAAATAGAACCTAAGGTTCCAAAAAAATTGAGTCAAAAAATTTTATCGGTGCAAAGTTGATTTAATACATCTTCAATAGATAAGTAAGAAACGAATCTCATTTTTTGACGTAGGATTACATCTTTATTTTCTTTACTGGGGTACAATTTAAAAAAAACACTGATTGCAACTGTCACGAAAAACGGTCAGGTTTTGAGCGTCGACATCTCAGTCGATTCTCCAAACATGTTCAATCCGTTTGCCCCGATCGGTTAGTAATATCATAGACTAACTGTAAGACCAGTAGGTCCCGAACAAATACGACTTTTTTCTTGGTTCAGCCAGTACTAGCACATCGGTCCCAAGCTCGGTCCCATGCTAATGCGTCCCTAATAATGAACTCTCACAAACACACTCTTAAATATTCTGTCAAAATCACACAGCAAACCAAAACAAAGGCAGCAAGGCGCTGGCTTCAAGGTGTACTTCGGACCAAGGGGCTCTACAACAGGGAACCAATTTCAAATCGCTAGTTGCATATTGATTGTTGGTAATATTTCTACGCGTCGAATCCAATATTGGAAACTTTTAATTTTCAACATTATACTATTGTTAATAAAGCAAATATAAGGTGCTTTCAACAATCAATATAAAACTAGCGATTTAAATTTGGTTCACTGTTGTAGAACCCCTAGGTTCGAAGTACACCTTGCTGGCTGCACCTTGCAATACACTCTTGCGCTTTTCGGTACCTTTCGGCGCTAGTATCTTCACGCTCATTCGGATTTACCCAAAATTGAGTAACTTGTACCCATTTTCATAAAACAGGCGGAAACGTCAAACCATGGGTAAGGCGATTTATGAAAGTGGGTAAATCTTACTCGATTCTTCACAAATCTGGTTCAATCCTCAATTAAGGTGTTAGACTATAGTGAATACCCGGCATCGTCAGTCCCTATTTTTCCAAAGTGAGGTGTAGAATTTACAAAATTCAAATTTAATAACAATGATACTGCTAATGGAGCAGATTGCAGCGGCAGTGGATTCCGAAGCGTACCGGAAATTGAAAGGTATTATAATTTTTGTTCTATTGTCTAATAACTATCAAAAAAAATCATTCTAAAAATTCGATTTGTTCAATCAGCGAAACCATCCACTTCCAACAGAGCCTGTTCGAGCTGATCGGACTGACGGCCAATGAAGCCCCACGACGCGTGACCAATGCGCACCGGGTTTTGGTCACAGAGATGAGTGTTGCCGATGATAAACTGCTGGAGAAGAGCTACCCTTCGATGTTTCGCTGGCGGGTGCCGTGCATTAATTGGGCTACTATCTGGTCAACTTGCTTGCTGTATGTTTATGTGTATGTGTGCATGTGCGTATATATGAATGAATGATGTACTCGATTTTCCTATTTCGGCCCGATATTTGTAGTTAATAAATACTTCCAGAAATTCGAATTTAATTCACGGGTGAACTTTATTGACCATGTAAACCATGTCACAAATTAAATATTGAAACTACAAAGTTGACAAACCTTTTTTTCCAAAGAATAAAAAAAAGCCTGTTTATTCAATTTCCATAAAAACTACATTTTATATTAATGGGTAGAACTAACCCAACATCTTTTAAATCGGGGGCTTAGCCAAATTTGCGTTCGGACCCGGTTACCCTATTTTGAGTAGTTCCAAATGTTATGATTTTGGGTTACCTTTACTCAATGGTAAATCCGAATGAGCGTGTTCGTTTTTTGTTTTCACGCTGAAAAAACCTCTCTTTCATTTGTATTACTGTCCCTTTTTACCCACTTTCTGTAAAAATTGGAACAACTCATAAATTAAGTTGTTTCAATTTTTACGAAAATTGGTTAATGTTTCCGTGAGAAAAAAAAGGGACAGTAATACAAATGAAAAAGAGGCTGATTTGAGCGGGTTGATTCGCTATGTTATTTTGACAGAATATTTGAGGGTGTGTTGGTGTAACTTACGTTTTTAGGGACGAAACATTAAGCTTGGGACCAAGCTTGGAACCGACTTCCTGAGCCAAAAAATATATTCATTTTCTTCATGACTATCAAAATTGCAGAATAAATTTACTAAATTCTAAAAGTATTTTCCTATCACAAACTTCAAATGCAAGTATGGGAGATCTCATATGGAGCAGTGAACGATATACACTTTCGCAAAATGCTTTATTCTCTCGGCAGCCTTGAAGCTGTCCAGGGCGGCAATGAACGAGAATTGAATTGGCAGCTGGTGTAACAATTACCCTAGAGGGTGCAACCATTGGCCATGAAGCTGATGGCTCTATCGCCTTTGGTAAGGCAGCTATTGGTTATGCAGTCGGTTAACCAATCCAGTGACGAATTTGTATCCAGCCGTTTAGCGCAACCCCGAGCGAAATAAGTGGGATCTAGATGGCAGCCATATTTCGGTAAGGGTGTTGAGCATTAACTAGCAAAAATAGCTTCGTTCTTTACTAGTAATTAACAGATAATTGATTTCAATTATCTGCTAAAAACTATTGCAAATACGTCACTAGAATTGCTGCCTACACTCCCGCTTCACTTTACTCAATTTTTGAGTACAATTGTATGCTATCTCTTTTTCTCTCACGAAAATGTTTCTCAATTTTCGTTAAAAAGTGGATCAACTCAAAAATTGAGTAAAGTGAAGCGGGAGTGTAATGAATTGTCGCACAATATTAGTAAAGATGTGAATGAGCCAGATGACAGCTCCAAAGAAGGCCAAGTAAAGAGTTTGTTTGGATAGGAATATATCTAACACACCGTTTAAATTTTTCGTCAATTGGAAGCCAACGGTGGCTTATAAAGTTTCCGCTTTCCCTTCGCCACATACCTTATTATATTTTGTACCCTTTCGAACACGGAGCGGAAATGTAAATGGTCTCTATGTTATTTCGATTGCTTTTGCCAAAAGCAGCTTGCCAAATAGTAATTTTACAAACGTCGACCGTCACGAACTATTAAAACAAATGATTATAACATTCATTTCACATTGCTACATAGTCCTACGTCATCTTTGAATACAACCTCATTAGGCTATCCCTTGTAGTTTTTACTATTAGAGGTTTGGTCTTATTGAAAAAAAAAAAACACACACATCAACTATTTGCAGTCCTTGCTTAAGATTGTCTCAATGGGACTCATTTTCATCACACACTACATCTGTGTGCTCCACAATGACAACTCAGCAACACCACCATCATTTCTTCTGTAACTATTTACCGTGTCACCCGATAACAGCTAATAGACTTCCCGCAAAAGGAACCCGAAGCCGACAAAGGGGACATAAACGAGGAAAACACAATTTTCCCTTTCGTCTGCCAACAACCCCTTACACATGACTTCATATAATGTATCAACCCATCAGCTAGACGGCACTGCTGTATGTAGAGTGATTTCACAGTAATGATAATTACAAAATTCGGTAGGAGATAGCTTTGATAGACATGCAGGCTGTTTCATTTTCCCGCCCAGAAAAGGGTGTCAGCGGCAGTTGTAAAGTTAAATATTTGAAAATCGCCGCGTACTTCAATTGGTACGTGTTTCACAGCGTGCGGTGCGAGCAGAAGATGTTATCGGAAGTGGACAATTTTTACTCATAATACGTACCCACTTGATTACCTCATTGAGCGTCGCGAAAGCAAGCGGCAGAGGGTCTGCGCTCGAATTCGGTTCCAAAACAAAACATCAAAGAGCAGCACCCTCTATAGTTATTTGTCAGCAGGTAATTGCACCGCTGTTATCGGGTACAATTAATCATAAAATCGTCTAATTGACGGAAAGCACTTTCACGTGGCCAGTAGGAGAACGAGCAGGCGGCTTGTTTTCGCTGGTTGGAATTCCGGTTGATGAGCGTTTTATTTGCTCGCCGGCCGGAAGATTGATTCACGGTCAACGTTGCTGTACCAACTGACCAATCAAAAAGTAACTTACAAATTTTCGGTAGAAAACGATGAGTAGCGATTGTTTGATATCATGTTCTTTCTCCTACCTTCTATTTCTACCGCAGTATCACAACCGGGACGGGTTTGAAGTGGCAAGTCTGACGAGTTAGTCATGTAACACCAGTTGTATCATCGAGCGTTGATTGAAGTAAGTAGCAGGCAGCGGTCTGTGATAAGGCATCGCTTCGGTGACACTTCAAACGGCAGCTTCTACGAATCGGTTTTTATTGGTGGATATAATTAGAGCGATGATAAGACAGCTTATTGTTGATTTGATGCGGTATGCTCTGGAGAAATGTGAGGAGGTTTAAGTTGGAGAGTCAACTTCCAGGTTGTTATGACATGTAATAATCAAACAGAGGTGTGTCATTAGAAGAATCGTATCATCTAGCAACTAGAACGGGCGGATATTTCCTGAAGCGTAAATATTCCTTGATGTATTTCAAGACAGTGATTTTCTGAAAGAAGTTATCAGTGTGCTCTCAAATATCTTATACTTAGGAGTAATAGTAAACATCGAAAAGTAGTCTCGGAGGTTTCTATGGAAATACAGATAAAATCAAGAAAACCCAGAACGGTCGTCGGAAAGCGATATAAACAATTCTCCTTTACTGTGGAAACTACTAGATTTTCTGATTTTCCTGATTCCCGCCGTAGTTACTGAAATACCTTTTGGGTATTTTCGTAACTTGTCCGAGGGAGATGGATGTTAACCACTATTCCAGGATCGCCCCCCGTTCTTCAAATGGTTCATGGGCTAAGTTAGTTTATTGGATCTCCCCTCCAAGACCGCATGCCAAGATCAAACTGTACATATCTGTAATCCCCACTATTCCACTGTATGAAGGGCAAAAACGGGGCAAAAACCTACACTTTATCTGGCACCCTGTATTTCCCTTTTATCCTTGGTTAATGATTGTATGTATGTAGAGTACGTTTTATACATTTTATTCTTAATTAATTAAGATTAAATAAATGATTTCCTGAGTGTTAAAATACGATTAAAGAATCGTTCTCAAACCCTTGCAGATCTTCAAATTGCAAACAAGCGATTCAAAAATCTATTTTCTGTTTAGGTTTCAGGTATTTGTACAAAATCTAACTAAGTTTACTAATTCTAATCGTAATTTTTAATAAAGTGAGAATTACAATTTCCTTGGTAGGCTAAAACGATTATAGCTAAAGGTTTGCGCTTCATTTGATTTTAAGCAAAATAACAGGGTTTATCTAATATTACCATACTAAGTATTAGGTTATTAGAACTGAGCACTAAATCCAACCCTTTAAAGTATCGACTCACCTAGAACAGTAGAATTTGTGACACTATATCTAGAAACCTTGATTGCCTGCAAACATGTTGACTTAACAAAATTGTTCAGAAGGCCAAGAGCTTCCGAAGGAAGAGAGTGTGGTTCGGACTTCGGCCACTACGTTGTGCTTGGGGAAAGTTGTTATGGGTTTCCAGAAGGTAGAGAGCATTTTTGAGCGAATTTATATCATGATGCCGACCACCTAGAATGCACGAACTTTTAGCAAATTTGTTCAGAAGCTTAAGAGCTTCCGGAAGGTGGAGAGTATAGTTCGAAATTCGGCCACTACATGGTGATATGGTCATGTAAAGCCTGTCCACGTTAGATTTCGGACACCAAAATAATAGAAGCAAAAATAATTTAAACATAATTCAACAAAACCGATTGTGTATTTCACTATAATAGAGTTAAATCTATTTTCTCGAACTTTCTGTGGTACACCCGCCATCAGGTTCGGTACGGGATCCTCAGATAACCCGTCATGACGATTCTCCCTCTTCTCTTAAAATCATCGGTACCATTTGCTTTCTTCTTAGTTTCGAAGAATTTCCGCTTAACTAGAGTCCAGTACTTCTCTATTGGGTGAAGTTCGTGACAGTTTGGTGGATTGGGTTTTTTTTTTGCACGTATATTGCCTTTTGTACCTTATACCATCCCATGATAGATTTCGCATAGTGACAAGTGAACGGTAGCAAGCGCTTTTGCAGTTATTCTTTCTCGTACACATCCTTATTGATAGTGCCGGTGGAGACGAAACTTTTAGATTTTCGACCACAACTACGTATGGCCTGCCAAATCAAATACATCTTCGGGAATTTGGTCCGCTTCTACGTATCTTGCAATGAGGTATCGAGTGGTTAAACACCTGTCAATCTGCTGAATATGCAAGACGTCTGCATTGGGTTATCTCAAATTGTAATATTCCACCGACTAATTCACTAAACATTACGATTGGTTGAGCGAATTAAGGTTGAGGAAATAATGAAATCATTGAGTATAGGATCAAGTCTCCTCCGGTTGGTACAAAACTGATGTGCTTAAATCAACAGAAGATACAGTTGCCAGAAGGCATGAAAAGCTTCCACATCTTTTGATAGTAGTTTTAGGTAGATTATCGCTCTTTAGAACGTTCAACTTGCTCTAAGCAGATATAAGATTTATTAGTAAAATAGTTTTTAGAATGTTATTGTGCAAATTGAAAGTTGTCACAATGAGCTTTTCCATGTGATTTGTATTAGTAACATTGTATTGGTGGCACTGCCCGCTTAGGTTGAAATAGGAAATATCTTTAAATTGGGGATGCAAATGTTTAACAGATTCCAAACTGGAGACGGTTATGGGGTAGGGTATAGGGTGTGGGTATGAACGCGTTCAAAAGTTATTTATAAATTATAAGATGCGATGGGGGATCGTTGCTATAATATTCTCAAATGTAGCACGTAGTCAAATGGTTCTTGTCTTCTATTTACAAACTTGAAAAAAATCTGTTCCCTATCTACGAGCAATACCATGTAGAACATACGAGGTAACTATGGATCGGCATCGTTTTAATAACCGAGGCTGACTTGTCAAAAAGTTACGTTTACCATGTATTAAATACCTATTGTTTGAGTATGTTGCAACTAATTTGTTTTGATATTCACTTATCAGTCACTTGCAAAACTATATATTATTTTACTGTATAATACCAAAAAGAGTAGCAGAACAAATGTTCAGCGTGAAGTTTGATACGTGTCATTTGTCTCATGCTGGTTTTGATGGCGTTCACAGCAGTGTCATGGAGGCCAAGGGTCATAACATCTTTCACTAGAACATTTCAAAATCTGTCTTGCATTGAATAGCCTTATTACACGTCTATAGCGGACCACTTGTGGATTCCGGTTTCAAAGATTTATAGAGGAGGTGTTGGTAGAAAAATCACTTTGGAATGTAGTTTTATCAATGTTGCTGTTATAACCAAATTGCTCAATTGGGGAAGGGACAGATACCAGATGTAGCGGCCTAAAAACGTGATAATAACAAGTAATCAATGCCGTCCTGCTACTATTTTGAACCCACATACGACCCGATTATATCATAATATGATCACATCATTATGCCATAATTGAGTACCTGGGGACAGATACCGTTAATCACGTCCCAAACATCGCTGTCACAACATTAATGATTCCTCCTGCCTCACCTTGGTCGCACATTATGCCGTTATTGATTACAAGAAATTGGTCACCGAAACGTGCGCAGGTCGGTTACTTACTGGATCCAGCGTACTTCACTGATTGATTGTCGTGCTGATGGTACAAGCCAAGATATGATAGAATACAGTTTGTGAAGAAACAAGGTATCTCTGCGTTATCTAATGCTCATATATGAAATGCTAAATATGCACCATGGGATCATTACAGCCATCTGCTGTGACGTCGTTTTAAATCAATTCGTTGCATGAAATTGCCAGATGTCGCCTAAATCAGTCTGCCGATAACAACTGCCGTTTATGATTAATGACTACTGCGGTTTATGGGCATTGTTAGGTACCTGATTTTATTAGGTGATTCCTCCTTTGAGTTCCCTGATTTCGCTTCGGCGGAGACAATGATGATGTCACGGCTTTAGCTGAAAATTCTGACGATCCCCATCTTGACTTGTGCCGAAAAGACAAACAAAGAACACCGATTTTAGTTATTAATAAAGAACAGAAAATCCAAATTGATGTTGTGTTACGATAATAATTAGGTACGTTGCACAGTTTTGCCGTTTCATAAGATTTCAACTGATAAAGGTTAGCATTGACGACAAGGTGGACGGAGCCAGCACCAAGACACAACAGGTGAAACGAAACGTCCGTTACCGTTACGTACCACGCTCGATCGCCACTGTGCAACTGCCGAAGACAGCCAGAAAATACGTGGTTTGCATTCAGATATCAAAGTGAAAGTGCACGAATACCCATATAAATAAACAGAATGCCCTGCCTGGGCGGTCGCTGAGCATATCTTAGCAGTGAGGCCCATCTTCACCAAACGGTTGTGACTTGCCGTTAACTGCAACTTCAGCCGTTTCTGCTGAAGATATGAGAAAAATTCGAAATGAAGGAAGAATGTCTGAGTAGTCATAGCATGCGTGGGTGGAAGTCATAGCCGGATTGCAATTTTCATAACAGGCTAGATTTGTCACATCCGGTTTACACATGAAAATCCCATTGTTTTCCTGCCATTCCAGTTTCTTGATAACGCAGTGCTCAATGTCTTATTCCGTGTACATAGTTTCAGCATAGCAGGACACTTGTCAATATTAACTTGACGTATTTCAATTTTGCATTTATAAAAACCTGAACACTCATTTCTGCAGTGTGTAGGGACGTTGCTCATTTTGATTTTGAATTCACGTTTCAGTTGTCAGTCACAGAAGAAAATTTGCATTGCGCACGTGAAAAATCCGGTTACTAGTTGAACTTGAAAAATGTTCTTAATTTGACGGTCAAACGATCGATGACACGCATTCTCCCTGACCTGCTCTTGAATCGTAATTTTATTCATCCAAATTATATAGATGTTTAGTGAACTAAAATTGCCTTACATGTTTCATGAGGCCTCAATATTTGGTTTACTTGTTGTTGAGTGCTGTCACATTAATTGCGTAAATGTTGTCGGATTTAGTATTGATCGGTTTGTGACTGCCAGAAATTATAACGCAGCAGACGAAAATACATGATGGATGACTGGCCAACATCAGACGTTTTGACGATAAGACGAGATTGAAGGTATTATTACATAAGCCAAAATGATGTATTCAAGAAACGATGGTTTTCCGTGCCACCGTAATAGCGTGAGATTAGATTGCATACGAAGGTGATGATGCAGTAGTGGTCCCATCGTACGTGAAGGGCCAGCACAGAAGACAAACTCATCTCGCATATAAGAAGCGCCGTTTGAGCATTTTCAAGAAGCTACAAGAACTTAACGGTTTCGCAAAGTACTTTAGCCAGTGCCGAAAGAAAAGGCAAGAAGCATTCTGTTACCTGTTGAACTGGAATATCCAGACACTATTTAGCTTTGTTGACGACGTAATTGTCAGTTCCAGGCTGTTACTGAGCAGAAGTAGACTATCGACGTGTCATGCCTACTTGACCACTTAAAGCAAACTGACCAAGGCAACATGTACAAGACCTGATGAGACTGCAGTTCTCTTGGGACACGCTTGAGGAGGACTCCACAGAAGATCAGCCCTATTTCAAGCATTTATCCGATCCCAAGGGGCAGCAAACTGAGAAGTCTGGTTCGCATGTTTCTTCCGTTGATACGAAGATCTGCTAATACATAACAGAACATAACTTTCTCGTGAACAGTCGCCATAATATGAATACGGTACCGTAACTAAGACGGACACGTCTCTAGGCACATCTAGCCTGAAAGGTTGACAGTGCTGTAAATATAGCATGTTTGTGACCTGTTCACAGTAGCATAAAACATCTTTCAAGAATGAAATGAAAACACACAGTTTTTCAAGAGGATAAAATATCGTAACATGTCGTCACTCACATTTAGAACATATGACTTAGCTTCGACTTAAATAGACCAAAACAGTAAATAACCGATCTTTTATACCTTTATCGCGGAAGAAGTCTTGCTGATGCACAAAGGAACATCTTGACAAGACAATGTCTTATTTGCAAATTACATTCAAAATCACTTGGTTATATCCAGTTATTAAAAGTAAAATTCAAATGCAGAAATGGATAAACACAACTAACAAGTACTACAGATCGAATTTACGTTTATGAATTCCATTTCACTCTTATAATTTTTCAGATCAATTAAAAAGCAGACCTAGCCCATTTGCAAGATATCTTTCTAAGAAACTGTTACAGAATTGGTCTGAATACAAGAAAAAAAAACAAACATATTTTTCGGAACTATAGCATACAATAACAATCCCCATCAGCAGTTGATTTATTGTGACGGACCACAAGAAACGTCATTTGCTCTCAAATTTCTGGAGCCAAATGACTTTCACTAAGAAGATGCACTAATATGGTTATTATGATGTTATAATAACGAAGTCAAATAATTTGCAATGGACCACCATGAGTATGTTATTAGGCTGCTCTCAAGATGTATTTTGGACTCAATTTCAACTTCACGCCATAGCTATGGACAAAATTACAGTGCCGGTTGTAACTTTGATTACAATTATCACTAAAAATTTCGAAAGCTGCTTTTTTTTGTCGATGATACATTTTGAGTCAAAGAAAATTGCTCGATAATCTAGACATTATTTTTATGATTTAAAAAAAAATCAATCGGCAGTGTTGACCATGTGTCTAATCCGCCATGACGATTTTTGATGATTCCAACAGAGGTGCTGCAAACTTGCAAAATATAAGAGAATTTTCTTTTTAAATCTTCAGAACGGTGCATCAATTATGCAAGAATAAAACCAAAAGTTGCTTCGCATATGATATTTTGTTAAGCGTACTGAGCATTAACAATCTTAAGATTTCTGATATTTATTAAATAATTACCCAAAAAGATTGTCATTGTTTTACTATGAGTTGTGCATATTCTCCTCATAAACAAACATAATTTTCTCAATCATAACAATCTTAACAATCTTTGTTAACTTCGGTTCGTTTGACATTTCTTAAACTAGCAACTACCGTATTTTTAAAAAAAAAAATTTTTTTCTTCACTAATAATACATTGATCATAGGTGGACCCTTATTTTTGCCGGTCACTGTATAGCACATTTAATGTTTTAAATGTTATTGAGAATCCCTGTGACTGTATTCGTTTTAGATTGTTATGAATTAGAGTTACAGATTCAGGCTGTTCACAAAAAAAATGTACTTTACACTACGGCTTACAAATGATCCATACATCATTTTAGAAAATTCTGCTGATAAAATAAAAAGTTAGACGAAAATGAGTGAAGAAGTGAATGAATGAATAAATGCAACCATCCCTGAGTCTGAACAAGATAGATTCACACCACTCGTAGGTGTTTATTGATTTAAAAAAATAAGCCTATTGATTATTTCATTCAGAGATTATCAACATAGTATAGTCTTCTATTCAAATTGGCAAAGTCTATCAAAGATATCAAAGTCACCAACATTCGCTCGAAAGAGTCGGTTGATACTACACCAGTTTCTAGTAATTGCAAAGGGTGATGGCAGTTTTGCGTGTGGTCACCCCAAAAGAAACAAAGCATTTCGCAAAAGTCACGTCAAACACTCAAAAACCAACAAAATACACAAAAGATCATTATTATTATCTTTCAAAGGCGTTACTATCGATATCCTGCTTTGTGTGTGCTGTTCGCAAACGGCAATCATATTCCAAAGCAAACTCTCAAATGATATCCTTATCGAAAAACTAACAATTTCTCATCTTTGTCGGCCCGACATCAAAGGTTCGGGCGGAGGGCAAAAATAAAGATAGCTCTTTCTTGGTTTGACACCTTACGCTATAAATTTGTTTTAATAGCACTAAAAGTGATCTCGCTGTCGATCGCCAAAGATCCGAACTTGAAGATAAGCTTGTGAGGGAGGAAGACCGAGATAGTAAAAGACAGCCAAGTCAGAAGAACGCCAGAACTCCACCCTCGCCACGATTTCTCATCCGGTTATCATAATTGCTGGGTTTCACCTATAATACGCCAAACACGGTGCAAAAAGAGCCGAAACAAAGATCTCCAAAGTGGAAATACATAACCAAATATATCAATTATTGTTTGTTTGAACAGGTCTCACAGTGTACCATAGCTGATTTGTGGAGGAAAGCCCAAACGTATCTGGTGTAGAAGAAACGACATTGCCATTGCGATATGCGAGCAGTTTGAGCCACGAGCAGGGTAACATGATCAGATGAGGTTCAAACACATGGACGGAGTTAAAATGAGTGAGAACTTGATCACAATAAGTGTCCTTACCCTACACTTGTAGAGGCTTCAGCGCAATTTTATTGATACATGGTTTACGCTCATAAGGTCGGCAGTTTGCCTTTGATCTTTGGTTACTCTAGGTTATGCAGGAAAAGTCGTTGTTGTCAGTTCCTTTTTTTTCTGATGGAAAACAACCTCATAAACAAACGATACAAGTCTTATCTGGGATGAACTCGTATCATTGCAATATCCTGTCTAATGACTATCAAATCTAAGAATAAAAATAGTAAGCATTTTTTTGAAAAATTAGCTAAGCAAGTAAACTTTTCCGGCAAACATATCCGCTAGCTCAATAACGCCTTAGCTACCTGGCTAGGATTCGCTAACATTTTCAAATTTAATCATCCTCGTAAAGCTGCAAATGGCAGAACAGCCTACTCAAGCCTTTTCTCGCTACAGCCAGCGCATTTCCACCCTAGTGAATTGGATTTTATAGCTTTTTCGAAGAACAGCCCATCCTTTCCAGCAAAAACCTTCAACTTCAGTGCGAAAATACCAAGGCTAGGATTTATCATCATTGCAAATGCAAACATTTTATTGAAACTCTAACTATATTTTGCCAATAAAAGGTAAACAAGGGAAGGGCTTGTTTTGGATTATGCCAAAGGATTAAGTCAACTCTATCCACCCCTTTTCCCTAAGCCGGGTTTTGCCTGCTGTTTTGCTCTTCCCGAACGGAGAAATTTCTGTTTTCACCTACGCATACAAATCGCCACTTCCCTGCCTGAGAACATTTGCCTAATATTTACAAAACATTTACCCCTTCGTAAAACATAAACGGAACGGGTTTATCGAAGGTGTTCTCTTATTGCACTCTATAATCAAATGGGGCAATTTTGTCACCGTTTCTGTGTTTTTATTTCTGCCATTTTCCAGTTGTCATTACACGAAGAAGCTTCTCTTCCAACCATATCGATGCTATTTGCAGCAAGACGGGTAACAGAGTAGGCGGTCATGCGAAGAAGGGTTGTCACCAAACTGATTTTGACTGGTTCAGCTGTAAAATGATTTACTTAACTGTTTAATTGAATGGACCCTTTTCTTAAACCTTTGTTTACGGAAAAAGATACGGTAAGTTTCTTCTTCAATACGCTAACTCAGCATGTTTGTACGAGAAATATATTGTAGGGCAACTCGCAATCACTGATGATGGGTGTCAATATTTTGCTGAACGTTAAATACCGTAAAGTGACCCGAAGGATTCGTTTCAGTTATAAAACGGTAAAGGGTTGAATGGGAAAAATCATAGGGCTCGACGGTGTTATGGGAATCTCAGGTAATGTCACCAATGTATGCGGTTGTAGATCGAAATGGTATGACGCATCTCATTCGCAAGCTACGAATAATTTCGTTGGAGTTCTCTACAAAAGGATGTGTCATAATGCTACAACAATTCAAAATACAGATGGTTTTATTTTAAGATTAGTCGGTTTGGACGAAAAAAACGACGGGAAGTAAAGACGTTTGTCCTGTCCCATCTGTCCCAAGTTCGATGTATAGGGTCCAGATCGTCTCCTTGGCGTGACTAATCAACCTCAGCTTGAAAGGCACGTTAAAACGATACATAAAAATTACTGCTCTGTAATATACACAAGAAAAGAATGAATTCAAGAAACTGTGTGTTATCCGTGTTTCATTCAGTCGTCAAATACTTTATACAGGGTGGCCACGGAACCAAAAAACAGCTGGTAAATAACCGGGAATTTGAAAAAAAATTTGCAACATCCCAAAATTGCTTATTTTTAACTCTCTTATTCAATTTTTTTTACATTATTTTACATTCACATATAATGCTTGGTGCTCCTGCTAAGTAATTACCATTTCAACCTTATATGCTATGATTTTTCTATAATTGTGTTAATTATATTAAATTGTCTTTTCGGTATATTTAACAGGGTTTTATTTTGCTTGCGATTAAGAATTAAGAATAACAGTGGATTTCTTTAAACTATTTCTTATCTATAGAGAGAATTGATTGTTGCAATTGAAAATTGATGCAATTGCAATTAAAAATAGGGAAATTCTTTACTTCTGAACCAGTGTGGCCGCTTCAAACCCATTTTCAGAACTTTGTTTTGAATCCTTTGGAGTGTTTTTTCTTCTTAGTAGTACAACAACTAGACCATATTGGCACAGCATAAAGCATGGCCGGTCTAAAAATGTGATTGAATATTAAAAGTTTGTTCTTCAAACAAAGCTTGGATTTTCTGTTTAAAAACTTTTCATATATTTATTACATTTGGCTTGAATCAATGTGATCTTTAAAAGGTTAATTTTTGATCAAGTGTCAGTCCAAGATATTTAACTTGTTTTTACCAAGACATTGTAACTCCGTTCATAGTGACTGTATGACTATTAATTGATTTAAAAAATGCAGCTCTAGGCTTGTGTGAAGATATTATAAGTTGAGTTTTTGAAGCATTAGGAGAAATCTTCCAATTTTTAAAATAATCTAATAAAATTTCCAAGCTTTTTTGTAGCCTCCTGGATACGAAGACTTTTTACTTTAGCGGAAATACCTGTGTCATCAGCAAAGCAAAAAATTGTGACAGCCCTGCGGTAAATCAGGGATATCTGAAGTTAAAATGCTATACTGGGCAAAACAAACATCGATTGAGAATTGACAGAAGCGACTGCTTTTAATGAAATGCGACTGACAGTAAGTATTAACACAAACTGGAAATTGAAAGGAATGTTGAATTGTCGATACTGGATTCAACAGCGTGTGGGAGGAAAATCACATAAAATAAATAGCTGTTTTAATGCAGACGCTATCAATGTTAAAGGGTGTACAGAATCAAATTGCGACACACACAAATATTTGGCAAAATTCACCCGTTCAACCAATCATCTTCAAACTTTCAGGGAATAAACTTAGGAAGTAGACGCTTTTGGAGGCATTCCTTTAGGTATACCTGCCCATTGACCGTTCCAGTTGTCACGAATGGGGTGCTCCGCTTTCCACGCGAGCATATTGCTTGCCAAATCATATATGTTTTGGCAAACTTCGACATATTTTGCTTTCTAACGTCCTCAGAAACATCGCATTTATGATGAGCAGTGAAAACTGCCCCGGAGCCCCCCCGGAAATTGCCGGAAGTCTGCTTTTACATACGTCTCATCATCCATAACGTCATCCAGCCATTTAAAAGTGGTGCAATTTTATTCCGTACAACCTTTACTTCACTCACAGTTTTGCCTGCGTTTACTTTAGTTAACACTTGCTGAATCCGGTGCTGCGCTTGCAACAAAATGAATTAAATTTTTGAAGAACTGGCGCGTTTATGGTTGTTTTTGGGAATAAGTTTTGTTGAAATATTTCGTTTTCTAATGTGTGACTTCGATTATAGTGTTATTTTATTTTCGTCTCTAGTTTAAGTTTACGTAACACCATTGCATGAATTTATCGGACTGGTACAGAAAGAAAAAGTGCGGTATTTCCTTCTATTTTGGGTGACTAGGCCAGTTTTTAAAGCGCTATAGCAAGCTACCGCAACTTCCGTATAAACTACTGCATTTTCATGAATAGTTTCATAAATTTTAACAGTTCATAGTATTTTCTAATGCAATGTTTACGTACCAGTGTATTCAAGGGTCAAAATTTGATCGACTTAAACTTGACGCATTTCCTTTCATCGTTCATTAAAAAATTTTGCCTACCCCTTATTTTGAAGATATGTACATGCCTCTATTTTGATATTGAGATTAGCACTTCAGTTATCAAAATGGAGTCGAAGGAAGAGAAGCAACGCATCAACATTTTGCACGTGCATGGCAAAAATTCAAACTACTCTCACGCCAAGTTGGCGAAATTGTTTAATGTGGCTAAAACAACTGTTTCCAACGTATTAAAAGTGTTCGGTGAACGTTTGTCGACAGCCAGGAAAGCTGGATCGGGGGGAAATCGAAAGCCGGAGACCACAGCGACGACAACAAGAGTTGCCCGCTGTTTCGTGCGGGACCCCAACCTCTCCGTCCGAGATTTCGCAAAGAAGCAGAGAGTGGCGCCTTCAACCATGGATAGAGCTTAAAAACGAGCTGGACTCGAACTTGAAGTGGTGACTTCCAATCGCGACGATAAGCAAAACACGTCGGCCAAAGCACGATTGCGAAAGTTGTACACGACGATGTTGACGAAGGATTCAGTTGCGTGGTACAGGGTGATGAAACTTCTGTCAAGGTAGACTTTAAACAGTTCCCTGGACAGGAATTTTATACGGCAACCGGACGGGGAAAGGTGACAGGAAGTAGACGCTTTTGGAGGCATTCCTTTAGGTATACCTGCCCATTGACCGTTCGAATTGTCACGAATGGGGTGCTCCGCTTTCCACGCGAGCATATTGCTTGCCAAATCATATATGTTTTGGCAAACTTCGACATATTTTGCTTTCTAACGTCCTCAGAAACATCGCATTTATGATGAGCAGTGAAAACTGCCCCGGAGCCCCCGGAAATTGCCGGAAGTCTGCTTTTACATACGTCTCATCATCCATAACGTCATCCAGCCATTTAAAAGTGGTGCAATTTTATTCCGTACAACCTTTACTTCACTCACAGTTTTGCCTGCGTTTACTTTAGTTAACACTTGCTGAATCCGGTGCTGCGCTTGCAACAAAATGATTTAAATTTTTGAAGAACTGGCGCGTTTATGGTTGTTTTTGGGAATAAGTTTTGTTGAAATATTTCGTTTTCTAATGAGTGACTTCGATTATAGTGTTATTTTATTTTCGTCTCTAGTTTAAGTTTACGTAACACCATTGCATGAATTTATCGGACTGGCACAGAAAGAAAAAGTGCGGTATTTCCTTCTATTTCGGGTGACTAGGCCAGTTTTTAAACCGCTATAGCAAGCTACCGCAACTTCCGTATAAACTACTGCATTTTCATGAATAGTTTCATAAATTTTAACAGTTCATAGAATTTTCTACCGCAATGTTTACGTACCAGTGTATTAAAGGGTGTTTCGATCAAAATTTGGTCGACTTAAACTTGACGTATTTTCTTTCATCGTGCATTAAATAAGTTTGCCTACCCCTTTTTTTGAAGATATGCACATGCCTCTATTTTGATATTGAGATTAGCATTTCAGTTATCAAAATGTCGTCGAAGGAAGAGAAGCAACGTATCAACATTTTGAACGTGCATGGCGAAAATCCAAACTACTCTCACGCCAAGTTGGCGAAATTGTTGAATTTGGCTAAAACAACTGTAACCAACGTATTGAAAGTATTCGTTGAACGTTTTTCGGCAGCCAGGAAAACTGGATCGGGGAGAAATCGAAAGCCGGAGACCACAGCGACGACAACAAGAGTTGCCCGCTGTTTCGTGCGGGACCCCAACCTCTCCGTCCGAGATTTCGCAAAGAAGCAGAGAGTGGCGCCTTCAACCATGGATAGAGCTTAAAAACGAGCTGGACTCGAACTTGAAGTGGTGACTTCCAATCGCGACGATAAGCAAAACACGTCGGCCAAAGCACGATCGCGAAAGTTGTACACGACGATGCTGACGATGATTCGTTGCGTGGTACAGGGCGATGAAACTTCTTTTTTTACTTATTTATTTTCCGTCGGCCTATTTCCTCACATGGTGACAATCACCGACGCTAGGGAGACGACTCCACCACCTGGACCCTACCTAACGACTCATGACTATGATCCGGGACCAACGGCTTTACTTCCCTTCCGAAGGAAGACGTGACCAAGATTTTTTCGCCTCAGAAAAACCACCGACCCCAGACCCACTGGGGTGCCAGTAGCAGTCACGCTTACCACTACACCACCGACGCCGGCCGATGAAACTTCTGTCAAGGTAGACTTTGAACAGTTTCCTGGACAGGTAATTTATACGGCAACCGGACGGGGAAAGGTGGCAGATACATTCTGACCAGAACCGTCAACCAGGAAATTCATCTGAGCGAGTGCCTACAAAAACGGCAACTGCCTTCTCTGACATATTTTCCGTTCCGTTCTATTTTGGCCAGATTGGGCATATTGCATTATGGAAAAAAGGCCATGGAGTGGTATGCTGCCAACAACGTTTAAGTGGTGCCCAAGGACAAGAACCCTCCCAACACGCCAGAGCTCCGCCCTATCGAACAATATTCAAGCGGAACTTTAAGAAGACTCAAAAAGCTATTGTAAGCGAGAAACAGTTCAAGGCAACTGGCGTTCTTCGGCGAATAAAGTGGACAAGGATACTGTACAAAATCTTATGGCAAGTGTTAAACGAAAGATCCGGCAATTTGCATTTGGTAAAAAGGAAGCATAGCTGAATTTGAAAAAGAAAAAGAATTTGACTTATTAATAAAAACTGTGATCGACTCACACACATAACTGTTTGACCAAATTTTGATCGGAACACCCATAATTTTCTGCAAAAAAACGTAGCTGTGTGTTTTAAGGTTAACCCTCGGATCGGAAGTTTCTTCCGTTGTTTTTCTTTGTGTGTAGAAGCATTTCATAGAAGAACATTTTATCTTCAAACTACGCCGTATCCTGTCAGTTTGAACCTAATTTTATCTTGCATAACCGTAGATTAACTTCATGTGCATAATGTAACACTGAGAGTAGGTCAAGTATCTCCCTTGATTCACTAAAAAGGGGTTCACACTTCTAGTAGAACATGGTTCTTACACAAGAAACACACAATTTGTATTTTAGTTGTCTACATAATTCTTATATCTGGTTGAAATGTGTGTTTCATTTGTATGAGAGCATCATTCCCTTACAGAGAGACGAGGGGTCTCACACCACCATAGAAACATGTCTTGCCTTCAAAAACCTCTACCTTCCAAATTTGGTTCCATTTGCTTGATTAGTTCTCGAGCTATGCAGAAATTTGTGTTTCATTTGTATGGGAGCCCCCTTCCAGAGGAGGGAGGGTCTCTCAAACCATCATAAAAACCTTCCCCGGCCAAAAACCAGGGCAAAAAAAATTATAACAGCAGGGACAATTCTCATGTTTGATTTAAAGTTGTGTTGAATTTATTTAATATTGAACCACAATAGAAAAAAAAACCTGCCTCCGAAACTTCCACATGCCAAATTTGGTTCTATTTGTATGATTAGTTCTCGAAATTTATATTTCATTTGTATGACAACCCCCCCTTCCAGAAGAGGGAGAAGTCTCAAACCACCATTAGATCCTTCCCCGGACCCAATCACCCTTGCATTATGATTTTCATAACAGTAGGGATATTACTTATGGTTGGTTAATATGTAGGTTTGATTTTGCATGAGAGCATCCCCTTACAGAGAGAGGAGGGGTCTCACACCACCATAGAAACATGTCTTGCCATATTGGCCATACCGAGACAATCCAGATGCCCCGGATCAAGATGAGAACCTTGCTGATTGGTGGTAAATATGATTGCTTTTCTATTGTTGTTCTCAAATCACATTGAAATATTCCGACCAAACGTGCTTATAAATGATTAAAAATAGAAAACAAAGCATGCTATGTCAATTTGATCCATTTGGCTGGTTTTCAAAGCTTACGAACTTGATTATCGACCTGGTCACCGAAATTACCGAAATCTGGCATATTTAGTAAACAGCGTGGAGTTCGTGAATTACCAAAAACCAAAGAAAAAGTAATCCAATTGACATAGCTTTCTCAGTATATCATTTTTACTCATTTATGAGCAGTGGCGTAGCGTGGTCGGGCAAGGGGGGTGGTCCACCCCGGTTGTTATCCAGACAGTTGAGGAAGTGAATTCTTATCCACTTTGCCGGCTCCATGGGTGTATTTAGCTGAATTTCTTTAATTTTGTTATCAATTTATCGAATAATGAAAACAACACAAGTTGAACATTAACAAGATAGTAAATGTGAAATTGACATAGTTTCCTTTGTCAATGACTCTTAGCTTGAATGGGTGACCATGCTGTTTTGTCAATATTATCATGCATGGTCGAAATTGTTCGGGTCAAAAACTGTATTTGTCTCTTCGTGAAGGATTCCCTCAGAGTATCCGTGTTGTCCCGTTATGGTCAATATGGTCATGCGTCCATTTAATGAATAATCTACTTCTATTCATATCTTCTATTCATATGTTTCGGCAAAATTCTGTATTTGTCCCCCCTTAAATGGTTCTGCCAGGGCATCCGGGTTGTCCATGATCCATTTCAAGGCTAGAAGTAGACTACTTATAAAAAATAATGAAGTTTGAAACGTCGAAAGGCCTGTATCGGTGGCAATCCGCATTTGTCTCCTCCTGATGCGTTCCCCCGTAGTATCCGGATTGTCTCAAAATGGCCAATATGGTCATTAATCTATTTCAAGGCTAGAAGTAGACAACTCAACTAAGAACATAAAGTTTCATTCGATGAAAAACTGCGTTTGTCCTCCCTAAACGGTTCCTCCGTTCCATCCGGATTTTCTAGGAATGGCCAACATAATCATTGGGCCATTTCTAGGCA
>JASCZW010003091.1:0-58754 GCA_034211315.2 Aedes japonicus
GCTGTCTTACTAATGTTACTTGTGACGACACCTAGGCTCAATGATTGTATACCTTAAGGGTAGGCGTTGGTGGCCATTCTTCTTCACTCCGGGATCAATCGGGGGTCCACCGATGCTTTGTTGAGTTGTTCGTCGCGTGACACGGTGCGATACGCCATTTTTAGGCACATTCGCTTGTGCGTAGTATCCAGCTTACATAGATAGCTGTTACTATTTAATGCAGTGACCCAAGCCGTCCCGCCATACATGAGTATAAGGTATGCGCACAGCAAAATCTACCCAAAGAAAAACTCGCAGTATAACATTATGTATTTTTATTAATTTCTGAATCCGAAAAAAAAAATCATCTAAAATATAACTCATTTACATGAAAATATTATTATTCGGATTTGTTATATCCGTATGCTCTAACTTTACGTTTGATACCGTCCATTAAGTTCTGCACAGAGTCCTCGAGTTTGAGGAACGAACCACAAATTGCATCGGTTGCCCATCGTACACATCGCTAAAATCGGTCGACTACGATGGGCTGGGCATGTCGTAAGAATGGCGGACGACGGTCCTGTGAAAAATGGTTCTCGAAAACGAACCGACGGTTACAAGAAGAAGAGGTGCGCAACGAGCAAGGTGGATCAGATCAAGTAGAAGGTGACCTGCGAACTCTCCGCAGACAGCGAGGCTGGCGAGGGACAGCCATAGACCGATTACAATGGAGACAACTTCTGTGACAGCAGAGGCCATACCGGCCTTGACTGATTGGTAAGGTGAGCTGCTTGAAGTTGCTGTGACGTTTTTCATCATCTTAAACCACGCAGTCTAATTTTGTTAGCAATTAGTCAGTACCAGCTAACGCGCTCTTGTGTTCGAACTGGTTTCCTGTTTCTCGTTCCTGTTTGGGGTTTTAATTACCTTGAACGACCTATATCCTGCTACTTTCTTCCCTTTTAACGAAAGAATACGATATTATGATCTTTTTAGCCGCGTCTCAGACGGGTTTGCTTAATCAGCCGAAGCATCCCGCTGGAATTTGAAGTTGTGGTTCTCGGTTTCCGATCGAGAGTCAACCGATCCCGGAAACGTTTCAAAAAGCTACTTACTGTTGAACGAGAGACTCCGAGTGATTTAGCTATGTCATGATGCGACATTGACGCATCTCCTCACTGTGCACATTTTTTTCACACACTTGTTGTTCTTTCGACTCCATTTTTAATACACTGCTTGTGTCACGGCAAACAGTATGTCAAAACGTTCACACACACATGACATTGCGAGCTGTTAGACATCATACTAGAGCAGAGCCGAAATAGCCGTGGAAGCCTTCTTGAGACCGATGCCGATAGAGTGAGTAGCCGCTAACTCAACCTCTTCGATGGATTCGCCATATAGCTTGAGCGTCCGCAAAACCATCAATCTTAACCTTCATAGGGAACCTTCGTCTAAACATTTCGCCGTACATTGTAATTAAAAAGCACCGGGCCCAGGATAGAATCTCGCGGAACTCCCGAGGTCATTTGAACGGACGCGGACGCCCAGCCTCTGATGCTAGAGTACCGTATTGGCAATCTTCAGCAAAGAACGTCTCTAATATATGACCAGTAAACCTTCCTGCTAATCCTGATCTGAGCGTACTTGGGCGTCTAGGACTACAGCTACTAGTTCCATTGTTGATCTCAACGTGAACTTCAGTGGTACAACGCTCGATTGGCTAAGTGACAAGGCTAGTGACGACGGTGCAGATGAGGTTCCGGATTTGATGAATCGTTAATATCAGTGTGTGGTGCAGAAGCAGCATGGCTTTCTTCGAGGGATATTGTTGCAACGTGGGACTCGAAATTTAAAACCGAATTTTATTCGAGGTAAAACTTGCTGCCATCGTCGTTGATTTCGTCATCTTGCTGCACGAAAGATTGTCATATTTGCTGGAGCAGGATTGTTAGGATTGACAGAAAGTGGGATATACCATGCGGACTGAAGAATTTCTTCAGAACCTCAGAACATGCTTAGTGGGGCGTCGCTGACCTCCTAGTAGATGGATTATAGCGATTCTATCCCACTTTGTAAGTGAAGACATCATCTGGCGTGTTCCACCACATACCACCACACCACCACTCCAGAAATACGAGGAGTGCTTTGCCGGTCTCAAGAGCGAATACCTCTATAGAACTGAGACTATCCGTGAAAACGAAGTACTTATCCGGTGTGAGTGAGGCATTAATTTCTACCGTAAACTGTATTGCCGCTAATTTATCAACATATATGGAACAAGGAGCTTGAAGTTTACGGTTGGCGCTATAAATTTCATTAAATTTGCCAAAGCCTGCTGATTCCTCTATCAAAGATCCGTCAGTGAAGAACGATTCAGTAGAATCAACTTGGCCAAACTTTACAGCAAATATCGCCGGAGCAATCATAGAACGATGATGCTCTGGGATTCCACGAAGCTCTTGCTTCATGAATAAATCAAAATGAACCGAATTGTCGAAGTCGGAGAAGCAAACACGATTGGGAATATTCGGCGAAGGGCTGACATCCTGTGTTATGTACAAATGGTACAAGGTCATGAAGCGGGTTTGAGGATTCAACTCAAGGAGCTTCTCAAAATTTTCGATCACCTGAGAGTTCATAACTTCACACCTGGTGAGGAGCCGGAGAGATAATTCTGGATACCGATCCGAGAGTGGCAACATGCCAGCTAGCACTTCAAGCTTCATCGTATGAGTCGAGTGCATGCAACCTAACGCGATGCGAAGACAACGGTACTGAATACGTTCCAGTTTAATGATGTGCGAGCGAGCCGCTGACTGAAAACAAAAACTACCGTATTCTATAACCGACAAAATCGTTGTCCGGTACAACGTTGGAAGATCTTGCGGATGCGCTCCCCACCAGGTCCCGGTAATTGTGCAGAGAAAGTTGATCCTTGGCTGGCAGTTTCGCTTCAGATACTCAATGTGGGATCTCCAGGTGCACTTTGACTCGAACCAGACCCCAAGATAATTAAATGAAATAGAATGAGTTATGGGTATACCCAAAATTTGAAGCTTCGGTTGTGCAGGGTTATGCTTCTTAGAAAAAACTACCAACTCAGTTTTCTCCGCTCTAGAGCCCAAGTAGACAAATTGTCTAAGATATCCTGTAAGGGTCCTTGCAGATCGACCCCATTGGGTCCCGTGACAGACACTACGCCGTCATCTGCAAGTTGTCTCAACGTACAGTTGTCATTTAGACAACTGTCAATGTCTTTGACATAAACATTATACAAAAGAGGGCTTAAACATGATCCCTGGGGGAGACCCATGTAGCTAAATCGGGTAGCTGTAGAGGTTCCATGAGAGAAGCTCATATGTTTCTCTGACAGCAAATTGTACAAAAAATTATTCATCAATGGTGAAAAGCCACAAGCGTGGAGTTTATCTGAAAGAACTTTAACAGATACTGAATCAAAAGTCCCCTTGATATCCAAGAAAACAGAAGCCATTTGCTCTTTTTTAGCAAAAGCTAGCTGAATATCTGTGGAAAGCAACGCGAGACAGTCGTTTGTTCCCTTACCCCTACGGAAACCATATTGAGTATCTGAAAGCAAAGGGTTCATTTTTAATTACAGCCTGACATGCGACAACTTCAATACCTGGAATTGGAGGAAAATTCACTCTATAGAAGGAGTAGCACTTTTTGATCCCCAAAAACACGCAAATCCTCACGATCATGACGAATAATATTGAAATCATGAAAAGGAAGATCGATTTAGGAAGAGAGCCATGTTTCACAAAGAGCGAATGCATCACAACCGGTATTGTGAGCTAAATATTTGAAAGATTGCAATTTAGGAATAAGACTTCGACAATTCCACTGCAGAGCAGTGATCAAATCACCGACCTCATTTGGAAAATTATCCATCGAAGGAAATTATTGCTGAAAGGAGGGACCACTTTATAGTTAAGTGCTTCAAAAACGTTATCACTGTGGGAAACATTGCAATAACAATGCTTTTGAAAGGATCAAAAATTTCAAGATACTTGAATATACAGTATGTAAAAAAAGTTTATCCACCCCTTCTCACTTGGCACATTTGTCTCAAATAATCCACCAAAACATTGAAACGATTTTTAATATTAAGTTTATTTCTCAAGGGATAAAAAGAATGTCAAATAACGATAATTTGATGTAAAAGCACGAACTGTTCGTGTCTGAGACCAAATATATAAGAAAACGATAAAAAAATAATGCAAAAAAAGTACATCCACCATAATCCTGAAAATCATTCAATATTTCGTGTGACCTCCCTTGGCTTCAAGGACAGCTTGACATCGTCGTGGCATTGACTGGACAAGCTTGGCAGTCTTTTCTGGTGCGATTTTGTCCCATTCAGTTACAATAACTTGTCGTAATTGCTGAATGCTTGATGATTTGTGTTCCTGAATTAATTCCTGAATGTTAATTTTGAAAATTAACAAAATAGACCAGAGATGTTCTATTGGATTAAGGTCAGAAGACTGTGCTGGCCACTCCAAAACATTGATTTTCTTTTCCTTAAACCATTAGGATACCAGCTTCGATGTGTGCTTTGGATCCCCATCTTGCTGGAACGTGTATCTCCGGCCCAGCTTCAGTTTTTGTGCACTTGCTGAAAGTTTTCGTTTCAGTATGTCCAGATAAACCTCCTTTGTCCTTTAATGTTTTTCGCTGATAACCATGGTTTCTTAATTGCCACTCTACCCTTCAGACCTTGTAGATGCAATCGATTTCGGATTCTTTGAGGTGTCACATGGATAGAAAATTCACTCTTAACTTGCTTAGCAATTTTTGGAGCTGACAAACCTCGATCTTGTTCCGCCTTTCTGACGATAGCCCTGTCAATCCGGGAACTTGTCTTCGCCGGTTGCCCTGACCAAACCTGAAAAAAACCACTCTTTTTGTACTTCTGAACAGTTTTGGCAACCGTATCTTTACGTATCTGAACGATACTTGCAATTTGTCGGTGGCTTTTACCGCACTTGTGATGCTCTATCATAAGTTTTCGGATACTCAGCGAAATTTGTGCGTTTTTAGGCATTTCGAAACACGAGAACTCAATTTTGAATCACGAAAGCTTCTACACTACGAAAGGATAACTGTATGCAATGTTTACATTCGAAAAAGTGACAGGAACCGCTCAATACACGGCAAAATGGTACTAAGCATGTTTGGGTGGATAAACTTTTTTTACATGTTTTACTTCCCTTTTCTGTTGATCTTGGCATAGATTTTCAAGAGCAAGATTAATTCAAGTATATTTAATGGTATAATGATAGGTACTATATAATGGACCAAACGCATAACGACACTCATTTTATCAACTAATATTTGAATCGATAACAGGAAAATTGTAAATTTGAAGCAGGGGTGGATATACTTATTTTACATACTGTACCTTCAACAATATTATCAAATGAGCGCAGAAGTTCTAAACATGTATAAAGTCTACTAACGATTCCGTCTTGTTTTCACGGAGCGCTTGAGAGCTCACTTTTGGGCAAATTGGGCTCACGATTTTCCCAAGAATCTGATTCTGGAGTCAAATTCAACATATAATGTAATAAAACATATTTAGACAACATAGATTTCAGACAACTTTGAGATATTATGGAGTACATTAGAAGGTGGAAGGTAAGTTATAGGTAGATTAATATGGTGAAGGTTTAATAAAGGGTCTTTCGATCAAAATTTGGTCGACTTAAACTTAGACGCATTTGCTTTCATCGTGGATTAACAAAATATGCACACCTCTCATTTTGAAGATGTGTGCGTAGGATCATGCCCCTATTTTGATTTTGAGATTAGCACTTCAGTTATCAAAATGTAAGATCGGAGTAGGCACCAGCAATGGGTGGACGTGTTTTCTCTTTTCGCTGTCATTTTTTCCGTTGGTTTCTGGAAATGTTTAGTGCACATAATAAGTGATGTAAACTGACTTATCAAAAAAAAGTCGCTGTGCGTCGTGTAGAACAGGATAGTGAAAAAATCGCATTGTTTGATGAATTTTGTGTGTCGTTGCGTATGCTGTAGTTTGTTTAGCTTTTTGTAGCGTTACGCCACCCGGAGAAAGACAATACGGTAGCTAGCATTTGACAATGTTCTCCAAGTTCAACTGCACTGTTTCGGTCTCACCGGAATTACTCACGCCTGGACGAGCGGTCGTACGGCAGTTAGCCGGGAGTTTTGGGACCGTTTTCAGCCCCTTCTTTGCTTTTCCGTTCACTTCCTTCACAAGTATGTTCTCAAGTGAAAAATTTAGCAGAAGCCATAAGAAGAAGCTACGACAGTTTGAAAAGATTACCGATACCTTAGGGAAGTGGAAGTGTGCGCGCATGTCGCCGTCCGCTTGGAAGACTATCCGGATTTCATCGTCGAACGGAAGTGTAAGTGCTGCTACCGGATCGAGTGGTTGCTGGCAGTTGGAGTTGAGCTTACAGCCAGTAGAGAACAAGACGGTTCTGAGTGTCATTGAAAAGTGGACCATTTTCAGCCAGATGGAAAGCTCGGTTTAGCAGCCGGTAAGAAACATCGCCTGTAGTCATTCCGACATGACACGCTCAAAAAATGATCTACTTCTGCGAGGATCGATGGGACGTCCTGGAATTTGATGCCGATTGGGTGAGATCGTTTCTATATATTAAAGGTTTCATAACGGTTCTTACTACACCCTTTTATTTTGAACCTACATCAATTATAATTTAATCTTATAATGAATTTTATATATGATCACTTTTACTAACTACACGGTGTTCAATAAGTTCGAATACAAGTTTTCATCATTGCGTAGGTATGCGCCATGTACATATTCTGCATTGGTATTGGTGTCAGCTTTAGCTTCATTCATACGCTACCGAATGTGCACGGTGTTGACATTCTGTTAGTTGTTGTTCGTTTGTTACGCGCGATGAAAGAGTATCGGGACTTCGTAATTAAGCGTTTTTTGAACGGTGAGCGACCCGGCGATATATTCCGGCTGCTGAAATCGCATGGGGTCAAGCGGAACTTTGTCTACACGACCATCAGGCGATACCGGGAGACGTCCTCGACCAATGACCGTGCGAGATCCGGTCGGCCGCGTTCAGCGAGGACGCCACGGGTCATCAAGATCGTGAGGAGCGAATTCGGCGCAAAAGAACCGCTCAATCCGGAAAACGGCTGCAGATCTCAACGTTTCCATTGGAACCGCTCACACCATACTCACCAAGGACCTTGGTTTCCAGGCCTTACAAAAAACGTAAGGTCCATGGCGTTTCGGAGGCTACCAGCAAAAAGCGGTTGGATCGAGCTAGAGGATCCTCTCTCGGCACGCTGGTCAGGAGTTTGTTTTTCGGACGAGAAACTGTTCGTGCTGCAGCAGCCGCACTGATGTGCAAAATGACCGGAGTGTGGGCGCCATCGAGGGACAGCATTCCTGAATCCAATATAAACATCCCTCGGTTCCAAAGTGCCGCGTCGGTGATGGTTTGGGGGCAGTATGCAAACGTGGTAAGCTACCCTTGGTGTTTATTGAAAAAAACGTCAAAATCAACGCGGCGTACTACAAAACTGAGGTTTTGGAAAAGGTTATTGCCCCCAGTCTCCGAAGCCTCTACGGCGATGAGCACTACGTGTTCCAGCAGGACGGTGCACCAGCCCATACGGCAAATGTGGTTCAAGCCTGGTGTCAGGACAATTTAACCGACTTTCTGGACAAAACTTTGTGGCCTCCCAGCTCCCCGGACTTGAATCCTCTCGACTTTTTGTTTGGTCCTATATGATGGCGAAGCTGAACGAATACAAGGTCAGCACTTTGGATCATTTCAAGACGGTAATTCTCAAAATCTGGGACGAAATGCCCATGCAGTCCGTGCGTGCCGCCTGCGACGCGTTCGAGAAACGTTTGAAGCTCGTTAAGGAGTACAAAGGGGGTCATTCAAGAGAAATGTTGTAAACGTTCCTTGTAAACATAGCTTTCAATAACATAAATCCAAAAAATAAAAAACATGTTTTCATTTTTTTAACAAATTTTGAAAGTGTATCCGAACTTATTGAACACCGTGTACGACCAGGGCATCGTCCCCTGGCTATTGCTGCAGGTATTGTGGGTTTCCCAAGTATCCGGTTCAAGCTTTAATTGGTGACGGTGGCTCTTCTTGACCTTCTATTCCTGAGTTTTAAGTGTGAATAAGGGCGTCTATGTAATGTTTTGCTTTACCTGTTGTGGAATCCCAGCACCTCCCATTTCCCCAAAAGCTTTGAGGATAAATTGTCTTGCCTCAAAAGTTCTCCTTTTTATTGTATTGGTCTCCATAACAAAAAGGGCACCAATGCAGAGCATATGATTGATCAAATTATTCGCAGTTCTACTCGCCCAACGCCCCCGGTTGGGTGAGGGATAGAGAATGACACACACACACAGCACTTCAGTTATCAAAATATCGTCGAAGGAAGAGAAGCAACGCATTCAAATTTTGCACGTGCATGGCGAAAATCCAAACTACTCTCACGCCAAGTTGGAGAAATTTTTGAATGTGGCTAACTGTTACCAACGTATTAAAAGTGTTCAGTGAACGTTTGTCGACAGTCACGAAAGCTGGATCGACGGGAAATCGAAAGCCGGAGGCCACAGCGACGACAAAAAGAGTTACTCCGTCCGAGATGTCGCAAAGAAGCTGGAAGTGGCGCCTTCAACCGTGGATGGAGCTAAAAAACGAGCTGGGCTGTCGACTAACAAGAAAAAGGGTGACTCCAAGTCGCGACAACAAATCAAACACGACGGACAAAGCACGATCGCGAAAGTTGTACACGACTATGCTGACGAAGTTTGATTGCGTGGTACAGGACGATGAAACTACGTCAAGGCAGACTTTAAACAGCTTCCTGGACAGGAATTTCATACGGAAACCGGACAGGGAAAGGTGGCAGATATTTTTCAAGCACGTTAAACTGTCAAAGATAGCTAAAAATTATCTGGTGTGGCAGGTCATCTGTACCTGTGGCTTGAAGAGCAACGTTTACATTGCGACAGGAACCGTCAACCAGAAAGTTTATTTGAGCACTCGCTTGAGAAAAGCTGTTGTGAGCGAGAAACAGTTCAAGGCAAACTGGCGTTTTGCGGCGAATAAAGTGGACAAGGAGACTGTACAAAATCTTATGGCAGGTGTTAAACGAAAATCCCGGCAATTCGCATTCGGTGAAAAGAAAGCAGCTGAATATTTCTCCTGTATTCCGTATTAACTTAACTGAAAAAGAAAAAGAATTTGTCTTATTAATTCAAACTTTGATCGACTCACACACACACATTACTGTTTGACCGAATTCGAAGGTTTTTGAAAAATCGACTGTCTATGCAGCAGGACAGTAGAAAACAGGGAATGGAGGAGTAAGTTCAAAATCCTTGATGGTACGCTATGGTAAACTACGAAAAACATACTTTCATTGATGTTTTTAAATACCCTGCTGGATAGATTGGCATATCTACATCCTACAACTTTGTAGATCTTTCCGAATTTAAACTACCAATTTATCAACGTAATTAACTCACCGAGAGCATGCACATAATTTTTGGATCGTTGTTGTGCAAGGTTCAGTTTCGTAAGTTCATTCGTTTCGGAAATATTGAATTTATTTCTGAAATTCCCACATATTTTTTACTACCAACTTTATGTAAGCGAATTGTGCTCGACACCTGGTTGTGACTGTGGACAGAAGCTTGATAATATGATTAATTACGATACGTTATTCTTTCCAAAAACACGAAACACATCCATTTTCATTTGATAATATCGCCGGAGACTATTTTGATCCACAGTATGCCCTAGAGAGATAAACGATGATGAGTTTGATGGCCCCTGCAAACTCATCACCGCTTTCCTTCAAACCTCATCTTCACTCTCGTAACTGATGGGTTTAGATGTTGTCGTCGTCATCAACGTCACTTCATCTCATAAACAGTTTACTCCACATAATTATGCATCAGCAGCGTTTGCCCAGTCTCTACAGCCAATCACTGCGTCAGACAGTCGACGTTTGACACTCGCTTGTACTGTGTGCCCAACGCTTATGGTCTCATGAATGAAGAGAAAAAAAATGTCGTTAAGAAACGGCTTTACGATTATGATCTTCATAATAAAAGCAACTTTCCCATAAAGTCACTTCGTAATATCACTGCAGAGATAGTCTTCTTGTGATGGCTGCACATGTAGGCTGGGTGCTTCGTGCCGATACATGCAGGTGGTACAATTGAACATGTGGACATAAAAAGTGAAACAATTAGAAAATCGTAAAAGTAACCAAGCTATAGCTGATGCAGTTAGTGACTATTAAAAGAAAATAGTAGGTCTAATTAACCATGTAGCTAGGTATATTAAAGCATGGCCCACTAACTAATTTGGGTCTATTTCTGATTTAAATTTATTGGGTTTGAAAACGCACAACGGTCTTGCCCACTGTTTTGGCGATTTCATCCCAACAGTTTTTAACCTGAGCTGCCGTTTTAGTGACCTTTTACCTCTCTTAGCTCAATCAGTACACACTCAGATTATTTTACAGAAATCTGTAAAATTTAACCGAATTCTCGACAGCAGAACGTTCAGTAATCCGATTTTACGGATTTTGGTAAATTTATACCGAAATCCGGTAAATTTTTTACAGCTATCTGTAAAATTCCACCGAAATCCATTAAATCGGATTACCGAACGATCAGCTGTTGAGAATTAAAAGCAACTTCTGTAAAAAATCTAAGTGTGTAAGAGCGCACCGGGGCATAAACACTTAAATTTTTTTTTACCGAAATCTGTAAAATTTTACCGAATTCTCAACAGCTGAACGTTCGGTAATCCGATTTAACGGACTTCGGGGAACTTTTACAGTTATCTGTAAAAAAAAATGCCGGATTTCGGTGCCACACATTTCCTTTATCATTGAACCATTGTTGTTATTTGAATGGATACGAACAACTAATCACCAGATATCACCAACTAAGTGCGTTCTTAAAGGCTGACAAAAAGTAAATTGGTACGCACAAAAATACCTGTAATTTGTGATTCAATAGGTTTATGGTTGCTTTACAGTACTTTTATTAAAACTTCAAAATTACAGCATTAGATAGTTAACTTTCTCGAAACGAAACGAAATCTCGATCCTTCCTCAAGATGGAGCCCATAAGCACCCGCACAGTGGAAACAGACACGTAATCAGCGCATTTTTTTCCCATTTGCCCACGTTTGCCGGATGTCCTTGACTGACCCGCCGCACAGTGCAGTGGGCATAAAGGGCGAACACGAAACTACTGCGACGCATTCAACAGGGCATAACTTTTTTACCATTGGGTAAAAATCAACCAAATTTTGCACACTTTCTCATTGATGTGTATTGTTTACATGCTGTCAAACTCGAAGTCGTGTTTTTCGATTCAACGAAAATGGAGGTGAACCAACGCGAGTCGAGAGAACAAATTCTTTCCAAACACCTGGAATTTCCTGACCTGTCGCACCGGCAGTTGGGAAAAATGTTGAACATTCACCATTCAACCGTCTCACGAGTGTTGAAGCGGTTCCAGGGGCGGTTGACGTTGGACCACGGCAAAGGAGCTGGAAGAAAACCGGGACCGGAGAACAAAAAGACGGAGGGAAAGGTGAAGCGGATGATTAAAGTAAATCCCAACGTCTCAAGCCGTGATTTGGCTAAAAAGATCGGCATGTCGCAGAGCTACGTCCAGAATGCAAAGAAGAGAGCTGGACTACATACATACAAGGTACAGAACTTCCCAAACCGCGATGAGCGGCAACAATCGACGGCTAAAACTCGAGCACGGAAGCTCTACGAGAAGATGCTGACAAAATATGGCTGCTGTGTGACGGACGACAAACGTATATAAAAGCCGATTTTAAGCAAATTCCGGGGTTGAGTTTTTCACCGGCAAGAGCAAGTTCTATGTGGACGATAAATTTAAGAAGAAGAAAATGTCGAAGTTCGCCTCCAAATAGCTCATTTGGCATGCCATCTGCTCTGGCGGACTGATGAGTGAGCCTTTCGTGACAAAGGGCACAGTAAATGGCGAGATCTACAAATCTGAGTGCCTCGAGAAGCGCCTTTTGCCGTTCTTGCAGCAACACGACGAAGCTCCGCTATTTTGGCCAGATTTGGCATCCTGCCAGTATTCTAAAAGTATCCTGGAGTGGTATGAGGCCAATTCTGTCCATTTTGTTCCAAAGGACATGAATCCGCCAAACTGTCCGGAGCTGCGCACGGTGGAACAGTACTGGGCAATGATGAGGCGGGAACTTCGGAATAGCAAGAAGACAGTCAAAGACGAGAAGGACATGTTAAGAAAATGGAAAAAAAAAACTGAGAAACTGGTACCGGATGACACTGTAAAGACTTTGATGGAGGGCATCAAGTGAAAATGCGTTCAATTTTACACTCAAGGCTCCATCGATTAACTTTTCTTTTGATTTTTAAAGTAAATATATGTATAAAACTACCCTAAAATTTTGTTTTTATTCTAAACATTATAAGAAAATTGGCATGACATTTTCGGTGTCGCAATAATTTCGCGTTCGCCCTTTAATCGAAGCTGTAATCGGACTTATTTCAAATCCGCTAGTATTTATGCATGAGCATCATCTATAGGGGATAACGCCAATGAATTGATTGCCACTGATTTTATCAGAGCATGGGGAGTGACCCATTTTGCCACATTTCACCATAAACATGTGTTTTTTCAGTGTTTACTCCTACAACTATTATTGCCGCTGTATTTTTTGCTTAAAAAAGAACATATCTTATGTGAAAAACTCTGAGGAATCGAATGGTGTTGGTTTCATGCTGTGCCGGGGTCGAAAAATTGTCCATTTTGCCCAATTTTACCCTAAACATTGTTTTTTTTTAGTTTTTACTTCGATAACTACAATTTCTGCTGTATTTTTTGGTACTGTGCTGTGCCATCTAGAAGGTATTAGTTTAATTTCATGGCCTCCTAGTAAATTTTCATAAACAACTGTCATTTCAACTCAAATTGAAGCTCGAACGTGCAGCAAAACTTTTCTTTTCAAAATGTTGAACGTTTTTATGAGAGAAACAACGACTGGCTAAATCAAACATTCGAGGCACAGAGAACAGACAACCAGGCTCGAACATTTATTTTCCAATTTAATGTGTACATTTTTAAAAGCAAACCGTTGGAAAACAACGCCACCTAGTCTAGGGTTTCACCAAACTAAAATTGAAGACTATAAAATCTCGAGGCGGGCAAGTGGCGCCATCAACATACGATTAGCCAAAACTAACGGAAACGAGCTGTAATTTTAAAATGGCAGTTACAGAAATTTACACACGGAGGGCACTCCAGCTTGGATGTCTGTTCTCTGTGTTCGAGTTAAGGACTGCAAACATTTGAGGAACGTATGGTGCTTAAAGATAATTCCAAATTTTATCCTTTGTATTTCACCAAACAATCAGCGATCTCCGAAATCATCGGATGACCTAACAACTCCTCAGAAGCCTGACATACGTGGTCCAAAACGTCGATGTTTTGAAGATATCCCGAAAGTATCAAAGATAGATACAGCAAACGGTTCTCTGACGAATGTGGCCAATATTCTGCGTGGTCTGAGAACCTCTGGTGAGCATTATGCTAAGCAGATTTTGCGTAGTCACCGGAAAACCTGAACGCTTCCGTTGAAAAATCTTTGCTGCTAAAAACAAGTGTTGGCTTTGAGCAAACGGAAGTACATTGCTATACAAAAGTTTGCGAAACAAAGTTGTTGTCCACTTGGCAAAAGATCATTGATTCTCGAACAAAAATAATCCCGAAGATTTCACGACCAACGAAAGTTGATGGAGCTTCATCAGACAAGGTTGCTTTACGTGACATGGTTCGCAGTGATACTGCTAGAATTTTGGAGTTGAATGAAGTGGCAGAACTCAGTATGGGGAAATAGCCGGCTGCATACTGTATATTTCCGCCAGAGTGGACTCTGCTACTGGGTTCGTGCACTTCAAACAGAACTCAACACTGAAGCAGCATGATTCGCCTCTTTCGGAGCATGCTATGCCGTTGATGTTGGTAGCTGAAATGACCAAAAGCTGTGGATCAACTGAATCCACAGTCGGACACCTTTAGCCATGCAAGATCGATGACTCTAGCGAAAGAAACTGAAGAACGTCTTTTCATGACCTAGTTTTGCAAAATTGATGAAGTTTTATTTATCGCAGTCAGGTTTTGAAAAAGATTTGAATATGGCCACTTTCCCGGAAGAAACTCGATTCTGCAGGGCCTTCTTAAGTGGCCAGTATGGTCAGACACCCTCAGAATGTCCTTCGAAGATCAAGTTTAGAAAAACGCTGAAGTTTGATACGTCGCAAGCCAGGTTTTGGAAAAGATTAGAATATGGTCATTTTTTCGGAGGGCTTGTTTTAGTCGCCAGTATGGCCATAAATCCTCAAAATGTCTTTTGATGTCCAAATTTTGCAAAATCATGAAGTTTGATATGCCGCATGCCATGTTTTGCATCTAAAAGTATTTTGTCCACCATCCCTGGACAGGTACTTACCCCAGTACTCCCACCTTGGAATCCGAAACTACGTAAATTTTTGAATTAATCAGGTCTACAAATAAAGGTAGTTTTGTGATTTATTCAAAAAAACCGCATCGAAATCCGACGGCTAATGATGGAGAATCCTCAATTTTAAATTTAAAATTTTCTGTCTCAGAGGGGTTGGGGACCTACTTGTTAACATCGAGTTGGACGTATGTTTCGTGATTGATCAAATACAGCTCTTGTGATCCGTCACACAAGAGCCGGTCGTACAAGAGCGTTGCACGTTTTTGGCCCCGAAAGTCTGCTTCAAGTGCCGGTTCGGATGTTTACTGGCTTTGTACAACTTGTATTTTTCCCTGGCAAGGATGTTCCACACCGTTTGAAATTAGGCGTTGTGCCTTTTCGGCACATCTAGGATCAAAAGACCGGGGTTGGCTTTAACGCACCTCAACACCTTGGTGGCAGTTGACGATCAATGGTTCCTGTTTTTTCGTAGGTCCATTGATTCCTTTCCAGACTAACGGTTTCCTTTGGGTTTTGAGAACTCGACTAACTGTTTTTACGGCAACTTCAGCACTTTAACCAGCTTGGAATCGGACCCCTCAGGTGGTTTTGGTCCACAATATTTTGTCGTCATTTGAGTTCTATTTGACGTTACAAGGTAGGGTGAGGTTGGGAATGAAATTTTTTTTTAAATGTTTTTTTTTATTTTTTATTTTATTCAATGTTATAGCCTCATAGATCGAAACACTAATTTCAGCGAGGTGGCTAGCTATCCAGCCGATTGCTGTTTCAGGAAAAGCCAGTAGTGTGATTGCCTGGATCCAAGGGTGTGACGGTGTTTCTGAGCTGAGACCAGTGACTACGGCTGAGTCCGTAAAGACAACAACTGATCGGTCGGATGCAGTGGTGACGGCAATCCATATGCGCTAGTGCTTTGGCTGAGAAGATGCTACGTTTATTGGGGAGCCTATGGCACAGGGTAGAACTCTCGCTGGTTATTCCGATGCCGACCCCGTCGTTTCCAACAGAGCCGTCCGTGTATCGGATGCAATGGTTTGTGTATTGCCGGTTGATGAGTTCAAAGAACGTCGCCTATACCACTTTTGGGTTGCCTTCGGCCCTGAAAGCTTTTTGGAAAGTGTTGCCAACGGTTTTCCTACCCGTTTCCAATCCTTGGCTCCACACCAATGGACCCTGGTCACCGGAGGATTCGGTGGGGGTTGGTTGGCCCTCCTCAAGAGGTAGACCCATCCACTTGGACCGAGCTGTCTTTTTCGAGGAAAACCGATGGTGCGCTTTCCTAGGGTTGTCGCGATGAAGTACCGGAAGGGGAGGACGCTCGCTTCGGACGCAAGCAGTGATGCCAGGTGCTGAAGAGAGCAAGCCGGAAGTGATCCGGATGGTAGAGTTGTAGTCGGGGCCAGTTTCTCCCACAATAGTCGCCTGGCGACGCAGGTGATTTCGAGGCCGTAGGTAATTGGGCTGTTGATTATAGCGGCGGCAACTCGGAGCCTGGTCGTGCGGTTGCAGTTTGGGTGTCTTCCGACGATGGTTCTGGAGGGGTTATGGCATTTTCGGCAACTTTTCTTAATTTCGTCGAAGTGATGACGGAAAGATGGGGAACGGTCAACCGGGATTCCTAGCACGTTTGCTGGAGGATGTCTGTTTAATATGGTGGCCTCCAAGAGCGATTGGCGTCGCCAGTGACCGATGATTGCTGCCACAGATGTGGAGGAAGCTGTATTTCTCTGGTTATAGCTGGAAGCCAGAGGCTGAGGTCCAGTTCTCCACTAGTCGTACCACTTGACCTAGTTTTTCCGCAACGCCTGTTTCTTCAGTTTATGTGTCAGATAGGTGGTTTCCAATAAGAACCTGAAAGGTCCGGTGTTTCAGTAAGTTCCACAAAAAGTGAATAACGTGTCCGGATAGCCTTCAGGTTATTAGCTGCTTAAGGGCGTTAGGCATCTACGGGGTATAAGATCTACCACCAAATCCTAGTCTGAATTAATTCAAACTAGAGAGCATATTTGTTTTTGTAGTCAAAGTGAACATATATTAGCCTTATTACATTTTATGTCTCGTGAAAAGCGACAATACGCGGATTGTCCCACTGAGGATGGGGCATGGAATAAGGAAAACACGATTAGTCTTCATTTACGTGAATTCTCATTTTCTATTTGATGTTTTATAGTTTGAATTGGTTAGGACTAGGGTTCTCATGCATGGTCAATAAGTCAAATTCGTTTTCCTTTTTCAAGTTCAGTTAATACAGAATACTGGAGAAATTTTCAGCTAAACTAAGCTTCCTTTTTACCGAATGCGAATTGCCGGATTTTTCGTTTAACACCTGCCATAAGATTTTGTACAGTCCCCTTGTCCACTTTACGCAGAACGCCAGTTTGCCTTGAACTGTTTCTCGCTTGTAACAGCTTTTTGAGTCTTCTCAAGGTTCCGCTTGACGATGGCCGATTGTTCGATTGGGTGGAGCTCTGCGTGTTGTGAGGGTTCTTGTCCTTGGGCACCACTTGAACGTTGCTGGCAGCATACCACTCCATGGCCTTTTTCCTGTAATGGCAAGATGCCAAATCCGGCCAAAATAGAAAGGATTGTGTCGCTTCAGGAAAGGCAGTAGACGTTATTGTAGGCACTCGCTCAGATAAATTTCCAGGTTGACGAATCCGGTCGCAATGTAAACGTTGCTCTTCAAGCCACAGGTACAGAGGACATGCCACACCAGGTATTTCTTAACGAACTTTGACAGTTTAATGTGCTTGAAAATATCTGCCACCTTTCTCCGTCCGGTTGCCGTATGAAATTCCTGTCCAGGAAGCTGTTTAAAGTTTGCCTTGACGTAAGTTTCATCGTCCTGTACCACGCAATCAAACTTCGTTAGCATCGTCGTGTACAACTTTCGCAATCGTGTTTTGGCCGTCGTGTTTTGTTTGTCGTCGCGATTTGGAGTCACCACTTTCTTGTAAGTCGACAGTCGAGCTCGTTTTTCAGCTCTATCCACGGTTGAAGGCTCCACATTCAGCTTCTTTGCGACATCTCGGATGGAGAGGTTGGGGTTCCGTTCGAAACAGCGGGCAACTCTTTTTGTCGTCAGCTTTCCTGGCTGTCAAAAAACGTCACCGAACACTTTTAATGCGTTGGTAACAGTTGATTTAGCCACATTCAACAATTTCGCCAACTTGGCGTGAGAGTAGTTTGATTTTCGCCATGCACGTGCAAAATTTTGATGCGTTGCTTCTCTTCCTTCGACGACATTTTGATAACTGAAGTGCTAATCTTAAAATGAAAATAGAGGCATGATGTAACACGGACACATCTTCAAAATGAGAGATGTGCACAATTTTTTAATGCATGATGAAAGGAAAGGCGTCAAGTTTAAGTCGACAAAATTTTGATCGAAACACCCTTTATAATATTTTGTTGTTGCCATCAAGGATTGGACAAGCTTCTCTTCTTTGGTTTTGTAAGTTTTTGTCCACAGCTGATTGATATTTTGAACCGATTTCGATCCCATTTTTTCGACAATCAGCCTTTATTATTGCCCAAAATTTCTCGAACGATCGGAGCTCTGGACAGTTTGGAGGATTAATGTCACGAGGTACCACAATGCCATTGTTTTTCTTAAATAATTAATTAAAAAAAGCAAAAATTGCATCTCGTCAAATTCAAAATTGAAAACACATGTCCGTCTATCTACCCAATTGACAAAGAAAATGCAGAACCCTCGCTCTGCGCACAGAAGTAAATATGCCGACACGTTCAATGCCGCCGGTGTCAAACCCCAGCGGGACACTTCATCCATCATCGTAGTTGTCCGCTTCCGAACTTTCAATCCGTATAGGTGGAACCATTACCTAGATGAAGTGAGGCACATGATTTTATTCGTGTCAGAGCCAGTGCATGGCAGAAACACAGAAGCACGTGATCAAGTTTATTTTTCCAACGAATTTATGGACCGTGTCGTTTCATCACTCAACTCTGTTGACTTTCCGCGTTTTCCCTAGAGAGTCAAAATGGGAGGAAAAGGCGTTGTATGATTTTCTGCATCTCTTGAGGTGGCAGTAATGTAGAACGTTGGAAATCTGGCTTAGGAACGCTTCTAACATTATGTGACGCATTAAATTATGAACTCTTTCATTGCTTTTAAATTGTGTTGTCAGTTTTAACAGCAAGACGGTTGTTTTTCATTCCGTTATTGTTTATTTCTTGGATACTTCTAAGGTTTTCTTTCCATTAGGGCGAATCTAACATTGAGAGACTCTCTTTGATTACTTTCTCTTTCATTCATATTTCAATCTCCTTTAAGTTTTTCATTCTACTATAGACTGTTTCGGAAAGTATAAAAACACTTTCAAAATAACAAAGAAGTCATGGTTTTTTAGTTTTAATCATTTTATTTGGCAAATCATATTTTTATTTGTGTTTTATTTGATATTTTACTCTCGTTTAATCATAATATTTAATCATAGCCAAGACTCCTAACTTTTCCTCAAACATGACACATTATCTTCTGCACAGTGGTACTTCCCGCTATTTTGACCAGTTTTGGCCAATCTTTTTTAAATTTTTGGATGTCGTCCGCTGGTTTTATGAATTTTCGAAGCTTTGCTTTGGTTAAATCCTAAAAAGTCTCGGCCGTGCCTCCGGGCAGTTCAGCGGATTCATGTCTTTCGGCACGAAACTTACATTTTGACTTTTGTACCATTCTAAAGTGTCCTTTGCGTAATGACATGACGCCAAATCAGGCCAAAACACTACTTGACCTTCATGCTGCCTGATCATCGGTAATAATCGCTTCTGGAGACATTCCTTAACGTATTTTTGAGTGTTCATCGTCTATGTTGTGATGTACGGACTAGATGTTTTAACACACTCGCATACTGCCTGCCAAACCATAACCTTCTTACCGAATTTTTCGGTAAAAATTGTCTTCTCCGTTTCGGGGATGTCTTTGTCTTCGCTTACAGCATAGAATTGTGGTCCGGGAAGCATTTTGTAATCTAGTTTCATCGTCCATTATTATACACCCAGAATTTCTACACAATAACGAATCGTAGAATTTGCGGTCCCTTGGTTTCACGGACGCCTCCTGTTTTGGGTTTCTTTTGGGTTTTTTCTGCTTCCGGTATGTTTTTAGCCCAAGTCTTTATTTGGCACGCATGACGTTACTCGACGAGGTCCCTAGTTTTTTCGCAACATCCCGAACGGAAGTCGCTGGTTTTCACTTGTAGGCATCCCTGATCTTTTTATCGATATCCGGACTAACAGGACCGGATTACCGACCACTCTTCGGCGCTTCTTCAAACGTACACTGTTCTCTATATTTTCGATTCGCAGATCGTCCCGCTCCGACGCTTACATCCTCTTCCTTGGCCAATTTTCTCAAGGCGAGTCCCCTCACAGTGCACCATATGTGCACGATACTTTTTAGTTGTTCTGGAGTAAGACCGTGCATTTTGATAGGTAACACAAAACTGAGCACTTTTTTGATGCTATGTCATTCGGAAATGTGCAAACAAAAGGACCGTGTGCTTATACTTTCTGGAACAGTCGTTATTTGTAGAGTATGCTAGCCAGCAATGTTGTGTTGCGATCTGTACTGAAGAATCCCTAGCAAATTTTATTATTAAAAAAAAAAACCTAGACTTCATTTTAACAAATTAAATCTTTTCGATTTGGATTGCATTTGGATTGCATTTGGATTGGATTTGGATTGGATTTGGATTGGATTTGGATTGATTTGGATTGATTTGGATTGGATTTGGATTGGATTTGGATTGGATTTGGATTGATCTGGATTGGATTTGGATTGATTTGGATTGGATTTGGATTGGATTTGGATTGATTTGGATTGGATTTGGATTGGATTTGATTGGATTTGGATTGATTTGGATTGATTCGGATTGGATTTGGACTGGATTTGGATTGGATTTGGATTGGATTTGGATTGGATTTGGATTGGATTTGGATTGGATTTGGATTGGGATTTGGATTGGATTTGGATTGGATTTGGATTTAATTTGGATTTGGATTTGGATTGGATTTGAATTAGGTTTGGATTGGATTTAGATTGTAGTGGAATAAGATTTATATTAGACTAGCCGAACTGAACCCGGTACGAGCTTTACTACGCTTGCAACTGAATGCATGAAAATTTAACAGAACGGGCACGTTTATGGTTGTTTTTCGGAATGAGCTTTTTTCTTGACTAAGCAGGAATTCCATATTCTGATAGAAGTTTTACTTACCCGAAAAATACATGTTTTATGTTAACAACCTAAAGAGTTCTCATGTTTGGTAGAAATGTGTGTTTCTTTTATATGGAAGCCCTCCCTTCCAGAGGGGGAGGATTCTCAAACCACCATACAATCATTGCCTGTAAAAGACCACACATGTCAAATTTGGTTTTATTTGCTTGATCAGTTCTCGAGCTTTAAGAAAGGGGAGGGGTCTTGAACCACCATAGAAACATTCTTGCATTCAAAAACCCCCACATGCCAAATTTTGTTCGATTTGCTTGATTAGTTCTCGAGTTATGCAGAAATTTGTGTCTCATTTGTAAGAGAGCCCAGCTTTCTGAAAGATTCTAACAACCCATGCTCTCAAATTTTCACGCTGATCGGTTCAGAACTTCTTGTGTCTATAAGGGTCAGACAGACAGACAGACAGACAGACAGAAATGCATTTTTATGTATAGAAATTCAGACTGCAAAAACCCCCATATGCCATATGTGCTTTCATTTGCTTGGTTAGTTCTCGAGTTACGCAAAAATTTGTGTTTAATTTGTATGGGAGCCCTCCATCCTTCAAAAGGAAGAGAGGTCTTTAACTGCCATAGAAACGTTTGCTGTCTAATCTAATCTAATCTAATCTCATACTAACGCAGCCAATTCTTGAAAGCATCCTGGAAAATGATGTTTTCTTGAATACATCATTTTCTTGTCATCGGCCAGGCCAACTGCGTAGTATGTGCAGCAGAGGATTCGAAATAGAGCGATTCCAGAAAGATCTAAAATCGCTCTACTACTCTGAATCAAGGGAAGGAAGAAAGCGTGGACCTCCCGTACCAAACGCTTCCATGTTGAGTTATACAGTGTGATAATTTGTACCTTATCGTTGGGAGCATAGATGCTAGAAAGATTAGTTTATGCTCCTTTTGCCTGTGGGTGAACTTTTGGCATTTGAACCAAAAGCGTGGCAATAATTGCCAAGGTTATAGCGCCTTATCTCGCTCCATGGGAGGTAAGTGGACTAAAACTTACGATGATGGATAAATGCGAAGCTGAAAATAGCATAAAAAATATTGTGAAGGGATGTTATAATATAAAATGAGAATAACATGTGTACTATCTGCATGTCTTCTGATTCCATGGATGATCCAAAATTATATACCTTATAAAGAAATAAAGAATACTTACATTTTTCGTGGTAGGGTAAGACTTCAGCATGCTATCTTACCGCGCTGCCTACATTGCGTTGGTGGGACTGCCTCCTAAGGAATAGCCGGCGAGATACAGCGTTTCTTACTCAGCCGCTGGTGAACAGACGCTCAGCACGCACCTCCTCAATCTAGCTGAAGTCAGAAGGACAACAGTGCCCAGGCTGCACTACCAGCTAAGTACGCAACCCTTAGCTGGCGGTCTTTGTCATCTGCTGACCCGTGGAAGCATGAGGTAGGAACTTGTGAGGACCAGAGCTATGTTGCGGGGACGCACGCTCCATCACAGTTGTCGACTCACCATTTTGCAGCCCTAACTGCCATAGAAACGTTTGCTGTCTCCAAAAACCTCAACATGCCTGATTTGGTTTCATTTGCTTAATTGGCTCTCGAGTCATGCTAAAAGTTGTGTTTCATTTGTATGGGAGTCTCCCCTTCCAGACAGCGGAGGGGTCTCAAACCACCATAGATACCATAGGTTTTTCTTCAAAAATCTCCACATGCCAAATTTGATTCCATTTGCTTTATTAGTTCTCGAGTTATGCAGAAATTTCAATTTCATTCGTATCCGAGCCTCCCTCTTCTAGAGAAAGAAGGGGAGTCGAACCACCATAACCCCGTTTCTTGCTTCCAAAAAACTCCACATGTTAAATTTAGTTCCATTTGCTTGATTGCTGCTAATGCTTGAGTTATGAACAAACATCTGTTTCATTTGTATAGAAGCCTTTCCTTTTAGTGAAGGGAGTGGTCTATCTTAAGAACCTAGGTCTCAAAAAATCGTCCATACAAAATTTCACGCAAATCGGTTCATTAGTTTTCGAGTTTATAAGGTTCAGACAGACAAACAGAAATTCATTTTTATATACAGGAAGAAAATAATGCGAATATGTTAAAACTTGAGTATTGGGTTGATTCGTGTAGCTAGTGACTAATTTCGGTCGAAAGTGTATTTGTTTATGTTTACTTTCAAGTGCTGAATTCAAACATTCTATTTGTTTTATTGTAAATTCGTCAAAATGTTCGCGAAAGAAGTGATCACCAGTTTGTTGCTCGCCCAGAAGAAGCCGAAAGAGATTGCCAAGGCGGTAGGGTGCCATTTGGCAACAGTTTACCGCATAAAAAAGTCCCTGCAGAATGGTCCTAAGCAGCGGAAGCCGGGAAGCGGACGTCTGCGCTTTACACGCACGCCGAACGTGATCAAATCGGTCCGTGGAAAAATTGCTCGCAACCCGGTGCGTTCCATAAGCAAACTTGCAAAGGAAGCCAACATTTCGGAGAAATCCATGCGGAGAATCATCAAAGAAGACCTGCATGCATCTTCCAGAGCCAGAGTGAAACGCCACTTGATTACGGACCGGGTCAAGGAACTACGAGTGACTCGTTCCAAGAGATTGCTTTCCTTGTTGAAGAAGGAAAAATGATAATCCTGTGTTCCGACGAAAAGCTTTTCAGCATCGATGCTGTGGCCAAAAGCCGCACGCACCAGTTCATTTTACCGCAGAAAATGGAGAACGTTCCGGAAAAAGGGAAATTCAAATTTTAAACCAAACATCCGGCTGGTGTCATGGTTTGGCTTGGTGGCGTCCAACAGTTTGAAAATGCCGCCTATTTTCATTGATGCTGGAGTTAAAATCAATACCGAAGTGTATATCGGTGTTTTAAAGACCCAAATGCTTCCCTGGGTGAAGGCCAACTTCATCCAGGATCAAAACGTTGTCCTACAGCAGGATGGAGCGCCGTGTCACATGTCCAATTTAACCCAACAATGGTTGAACGATAACATGAAGTTTTGGTCGAAGGATTTTTTTCCCCTAGCAGTCCAGATCTTAATCCGTTGGATTATTCGATATGGGCATATGTTGAAACACGAGCCTGCAAAACATTACACCCTAGTGTGGAAACCCTAAAGTCAACCATACCACGCACTAGGCAGTCAATGTCGGAGGACTACGTCCGAAAGGCATGCTCTGGCTCCGGCATCGGCTCGAGGATGTTATTAATAAAAATGGAGGACACATTGAATAAATTTATTTAAAAGGACTTTATAAACATAACTTCACTCGAAATGTTGATATTTTTGCTTGAGTTAGTTGAAAATGGGATTTAAAAGAAATAGAACACATTTTTGCATTATTTTCTGCCGCACCCTGTACACTCAGTAGCAAAAAAAAAAAAAAACGAGCAAAATGTTGCTTTCGAAAAACACCATGTTAACAACTATTAATATTTTTGGCTAAAAATTTTACAAAACTCTAACCGATGTATAGACGCGTTCAGATGCGCAATTGGTGCTTAATGCAATTGAAGCACTCTTTAAAATAGTGGATTAGTTAAAGAAATAACTAAATTTATGGAGTATTTTCAAATATTCTCTATTGAATTTCCATCTTCGAATACGCAGATACTGCGTGTCCCAAGCAACACAAAGTTTTTAAAATGGGGGCGACCCGGGCGTAGTGGTTAACATCCATACCTCTCACGCCAAAGTCACGAGTTCGAATCTCACCCCCGGACAAGAGTTACAAAAATACCCAACAAAGGTTTTGAGTGACTCCGACGGGAGATGAACCAGCCCAGGGCTGAAAATCTCGATAATCAAGGAAAAAAAAAAGTTGGCAAAATTGGTTACCCTAACGTGGTTGTGGCTTATAAAGTTACATTGAAGTCATAATAACGGGTTTGAAACAACTGGGCCACTTGGGGATGGTAGTGCGTTCAAAGACCTCAGTTTATTGAACGCAGACTTTTTATACCCATGGTTATATCAACGAAACTTTTTCATTGTCGTTGTACCGTGCATTTATTTTGTTTTGCAATTATGTATTCATAAAAATAATAAAATTATCGAAATTTTCATAGATAAATCTGGAATTTCGTGCTAGTTAATCGCTTTTCTTAAAACTTGATTAAATCACCTGAACTTATCTGACGCCACACTGCAGGTATGCTGAAAAATTATCTACAACTTCATGCGATCAGAATTGCCTGATTCTGTAGAAGCATACAGTGACCAACAGTGGAAAATATCCACTAGTCATTTTTCAGAAAAAATGGTCCTTTCAAAAATGGTTTTTCAGAAACAATGGTCCTTTAAATTATCTCATCATCCCGGACATTCAGTTTGAACGTAATTCAAATTCAAATTTTTGGTAATTCTTCCAAGATGGTTGACTTAAAATTCATTTGAAACTTACTAGTGAAAGATTTGGAATTCAATTCCAGTATTTCATGTTTATTATGAGTATAGTTTCACCCGAGTAGCAGCTGCAGAATTTTGCTCACTGTTGTAGGTCACTGTATATGCGTGTAGTGTTCGTAGCAAGCATCCAACCTGTAGCACTCTGTATGCTTCAGATAATAATGAGAATTTTGTTGTGCCACTTTTTGATTAAATTAAGCTGCTGCTGCCTCCGTGCGTTGTTGCTTTCGAAATATGCACACGTTCACCGTCATCAACACCACAGCTGGGAAGAACAAATCTAACGTGCATAGCAAAACCGTATCGCTACAAATGGGAACTTCAAACTTTTCTGCTGTTGCACACACATGGGGTTAAGATCTTATTTCCGTCAATCTGAGTCAATCTGCAAATGAATAAGGTCGTTTCTTTGGTATCGTGTGATTTGACAGGAAATTTCGAACGGATGAACAGTTCCCTCCTGACACGTATTTGGTTCAAAATGGCGACTTATTCTTAGGTTTGTTTTCCAGATCATATTAGCTCAGAACAAAGCTTCAACTAATTCAAACGTTGGTCAGTTTTTTTTCGAAGACCTAAAAAAATTCAAACGGCTATTATCTGCCCGACGTTTCGGACATGGGTTTTGGCTTTTATAGGGGTAGATAATTTGAGTCACCCAGTAAAGTACCAGTAGTGCAAAGAAAAACAAAATGTGAATATTGAAAGGTTTGTGTTCCTAACAATTTTATGCAACTATTCGACATGGTGAAAATAGGCTCATGGACCGACGAATGTCTTTGTAACCCTATGCTTCACGTTAATATCACAGCATGTCATGAAATTTTATAAGTTGTTTTCTGCGATAGTCGACCAATCGGGCATTAGAAAGTTGTTCTTTGACGGTGAGATTGCGATGAGATTGTTGAGAACTATTTTTTCGTAGAATACTCCGTTGTTTTCGGTCCTTGTTTTATACCGTCAATAATAACTGCACGCCGACTTGCTAATTCTCTACAACTTTGTCATTATGAACAAAAGTTTGGGAAGCGACAGATGAACTATATGTACAAAGTTTAAAATAAGATTGAAATTCAAAAACAATACCAGGCATGCATAAGGTCATAAAAATCAGCTTCCAAATATGGAGTACTCATTGAACCACGCGACACTGGTCAGTAAATCGACAAAGATTTTTTGATGAAGTTTTTTCAGAAGCAGATAATTTCTCATTGATAGGTCCGTAAGGCAACGGCAGGCTTTGAAAATGAAAGATACAAGATTGAAAACGAGCGGAGGGCATTTGAACGGTAGTATCCGATCAGGCACATAACCCTTTGTCATACTTCCCTATGCAGGATAAAAAAAAGTGTAGAAAGATTTTTTATTAGGGCCCAAATGCCAACCGTGAATTTATTGTGATGCAAAGCCCATCTATTGAAGCCAGAAATTCGATTCAAGCATGATCGTCTTGGACATGATCGTCGTTCGTTGTTAAGGTGAGTTTTGAATGTCGAGAAATTTGCGAACAAAGCAATTGTTAGTGTTTGTCATTTCCCATGTTACATTGAAAGTTTTATCGTAGTTTTATAGCATTCTACAAGTTCAATTCGTGGTCTACAGAACCTTGATAAAACCCAAATTGTTACTAGGGTTAGGCTCTTATGAAAAATCTCTGTCGATAATAGGTTATATTTGATGTAAATGTAAACTATAGCATCGACGTTCAGTTGGCCAGTGGTGAATTTGAAAGTAGATGTACGTTATAGTTATCTAGGTTCTATTAAAGTTCTGTCCAGTTAGAATCCGGAATCACTCATTGTGTTGCAGCAGTGACGGCACGAGGAGATGTTCCTGTGAAGTTTAAGTTTGCTTTTATGGAATTTAAATTTGCCAAAAAACTGATGATTTGGCCAGGGATATGCAGCTGCGGAGCAAAGACCAAAGTTTTCGTGACGAATAAGATGATGGACTCGAAGCTGTACAATGAAGAATGCCTCAAAAACCGCGTACTACCTTTCATTAAAGCCCATCAAAGTCCCGTGAAGTTTTGGCCAGATTTGGCGAGTTGCCAGTACAGTCGGGAAGTCATCCAGTGGTACCGCGATAATAACGCAGATTTCATCGTTAAAAACATGAATCCACCCAACTGGCCGCAGTTCCGGCCATCGAAAGATTCTGGGCAATAATGAGCTTAAGAAACGTGGAAAAACGGCTCGGGACGCGACTCAGATGACCAAAATGTGCAACAAATGTGCCAAGGAAGTTGACACCGGAGGTGTGCAGCGTTTGATGGCAGGAATAAAGAAGAAAGTGCGCATTTTCATTAGAATCGATGAGAAATGTTTTAATTTGATATTTTTTTCCTTATAGTACAGTAAATTACCATTGTTTTGATGTATTAAACATCTTTGTACGTCAATCTGTTACCGAGATACAGATGATGTTATTATTCCGGATTCTAAATAGACATAGCTTTAATTACACACATCTATATCTTCAGAAAAAAAAAATGAATGGAAATAAGAATAGTTCATGGCAAGATGCGTCGTCGCCTTTGTAGCACATGATCTAATAAAAAGTCTTCTTCTCTGATAGATCATGTCTACAACCAAAGAATAACATTATAAGAATTAAAGAGAAGCAGAGCAGAATGGCTAAAATTATTCACATCGGACCATAAAATAATAACGGCTACTATCAGAGCACCATTTTACTAAAGGGTGTCCTATATAAAATTGCATCACGCTGTAGCAAATTACCTAGTTGACCAATCCTTTTCAAACTTACAGTCAATAAAATATTACTCATAAGTAAACTTTTGGCATATTCATTCCATTCAACTTCACTACGTTAACCTCACGCTTACACCTTACGCTTTACTCTACTCATTAAATTCTGTACATCATCTGGCTGCAGCTTCTCCTGTACGGAAACCCACTTTTTCCTTATGTCTTCCTAAGATTTGACCATCTTGGGATGCTTCCGTAGTGCCTGCTTCATAATAGCCCAGTATTCTTCGATGGGCCTAAGCTCCGATTCATTGGGGAGGTTCAAGTCCTTGGGTATGAAAGTGACCCGGTTGACTTCGTACCACTCCAGGACAACATTTAAACAGTGGCACGAAGCTAGCTCCGGCCGGAAGACCATGGGGCCCTCGGTTTTTTCTCTGTTCGGGACATAAACCACTGCGACCAGTTATTTGATCTATTGTAGTATGGGCCCTCGTGTTGCTTCAACAGAGGAAGCAGACGCTTCTGTAGACACACCTTGAGGGAGATCTCCCCGTTTACATTCCGGGTAGTCACTACACTCCATTTTCTTCATGAGCAGATCGCTTGCCAAATCATGTATTTCTTGGCAAACTTTGAAAGTTTCTGGTTTCTTACTTCCTCCGGAACATCAAACTTGTGTTTGGTGATGAAGAACAGTAGACCTGAAAGCTACCGGAAGCCCGCCTTGACGTAAGTCTCATCAAACATGATGAGACAATGAGGCTTCGTCAGCATCTGGGTATACAGTTTCCGAGCTCGTGACGTTCCCACTGTATTGTGCCGTTCGCCACAATTTGGATCCTCCTGCACTTTGTACGTATGCAATACCTCTCGGTCCTTGACTCTCAGAGCGAAAGACTTTTACACATTCAACTTTTTGGCCACATCCCTGACCGAATCATTGGGATTCCGCTTAAACGCTTTCATGACACTAATAGAACATCCATTCTGACCGCATTTCTCCTTCCGTTCGATGCTCAGAGTTTCGTAGCAACGTTTAATCACAAGGCTCATCGTTGACTGCACGATTCCGAGTTGTTTTCCGATGTCCCGATAAGGGAGTTTAGGATTCTCCAGGTGCTTGCGCAAAATAAATTCGTGACGTTGCTTTGCGGGTGACGCCATTTGTTCCAATTTTTCAAAAAATTGACAGCGATAGAAATGCAAAAAAAAAAAAAAAAAAAACACTGTAACTACTTCTACCCAAGTTTGCAAGAGAAAATACCCTATGGATAAATTTCTACAGCGTTTTTTTCGGGGATGCAATTAAATGTAGGACACCCTTAACAAACCTAATCGATCAATAATTATCGATCATCCAAACAACAGAACAATTTATGGGACGTCAATCTAGCGAAAAAAATGAAATGAATTACATGGAATGTGTTACTCGTCGATCAAAAGATGCGGATAAAGTGTGCAACAATCCAAGCTGGCAGGAACTAAGGACGGTTTTAGCGATGATGCGGTGGCCGAAGCTATCCCAGTGCACAGGAAAATTCCGTGAACGCCTAAAATGCGAAAAGCATAAAGGGTGTTTCAATCAAAATTTGGTCAAACAGTAATGTGTGTGAGTCGATCGTTTTTATTAATAAGTCAAATTCTATTTCTTTTTCAAGTTCAGTTAATACAGAATACTGGAAAGATATTCAGCTAAGCTTCCTTTTTACCGAATGCGAATTGCTGAACTGTTGCCTTGAACTATTTCTCGCTCACAACAGCTTCTTGAGTCTTCTTAAGGTTCCGCCCAAGGATGGCCCAATATTGTTCGATTGGGTAGAACTCTGGCGTGTTGAGAGAGTTCTTGTCCTTGGGCACCACTTGAACGTTGTTGGCAGCATACCACTCCATGGCCTTTTTTCCGTAATGGTAAGATGCCAAATCCGGCCAAAATAGTACGGAACAATTGCTCAGATATAAATTTCCTGGTTGACGTTTCTGGTCGCAATGTAAACTTTGCTTCAAGCCACAAGTACAGATGGCCTGCCAAATCAGATATTTCTTCGCGAACTTTGACAGTTTAATGTGCTTGAAAATATCTGCCACCTTTTCCCGTCCGGTTGCCGTATAAACTTCCAGGAAGCTGTTTAAAGACTGCCTTGACGTAAGTTTCATCGTCCTGTACCTTGCGATCAAGCTTCGTCAGCATCGTCGTGTACAACTTTCGCGATCGTGCTTTGGCCGACGTGTTTTGTTTATCTTCGTGATTTGGGGTCACCACTTTCTTGTAAGTCGACAGTCGAGCTCGTGTTTTAGCTCCATCCATGGTTGAAGGTGTCACTTCCAGGCACCGAGTCCGACATCTCGGACGGAGAGGTTGGGGTTCCGCTCGAAACAGCGGGCAGCTCTTTTTGGCGTCGCCAAACGTTCACCGAACACTTTTAATACGTTGGTAATAGTTGGATAAGCCATATTCAACAATTTCGCCAACTTGGCATGAGAGTAGTTTGGATTTTCGCCATGCACGTGCAAAATTTTAATGCGTTGCTTCTTTTCCTTCGACGACATTTTGATAACTGAAGTGCTAATCTCAAAATCAAAATAGAGGCATTATGCATCACGCGCACATATTCAAAAAGAGGGGTGTGTAATTTTTTTTTAATGTACGATGAAAGGAAATGCTTCAAGTTTAAGTCGACCAAATTTTAATCGATGTTTCGGGAGATTACTCTCGAAGATTCAGAGATTACGCTTCCGATGGTGGAAATTCCCAGGTGTGGAACGATTCGGTAAAGAAATGGAAAGTGTTTGGCGTTCATGGATTTTTTTTTAAAGAGTATCCACCAGGTTGAGCGCCGCCTGAGGTTATGAAAAACTAACAAAAAATTTACATGAAAGATCCCATTAACTTATGCCAAATCTAGCATTCCCTATATGTGCATAAGATAACGCAGGAAATACAATGTTCCTTTTTATATGTGAGGATAATAAGGTCTGTATCCACATTAATCCGGACACCTTCAAATCTTTGTAACTTTTGAAATATTGCACGTAGGAATGAAAAATTTCACTGTGGTATAGCAGAGACTATGATTGATGTTTACATTTCATGTTTAGTATTCAAGATGTTGACGAAAAAAACAAGTGCGCCAGCAAATTTTGTACGGGCGTACGACAAATCCTGACCTTGCAAAAACATGGGATTTGCCTAAATCCACTTTTCACGATGTGCTCAAATCATTTTCGAAACGTTTGATGGTGGAGAGGAAACCTCAAACTCGCCAAATTGCCCAGAGCTTCGACCAATCGAGAGATATTGGGCTCTGATGAAGCAGAAGCTTTCTGGAAAGAAACAAGGAATCAAAGACATCAAACACTTCCAGCAAATTTGGACAAAGACGGCTTCTACGATTTCTGAAGAGTCTGTACAAACCCTAATGGACGGAGTTAAGCGCAAAGTTCGAAAATTTTATGCAAATACCGAATAACTATGTTTTGTTAAAACACATCGCATGAATCTGGAATAAACAACTACGACGGAAATATAATGCGAAATTTATGTTTTATTCATGTTTTGAGCTGTCCGGATTATTGCGGATACAGACCTTAAACCTGGGCCTATATGAAGTAATCTGCATTAAATGGTCAACCAGCGATCGCCTATGGTATCGAAGAGCAAAGGGGTGACACAAGGTTACCCATTGCAATCGAGGCTCTTTACCATAGTGCTTCATTATGTTCTATGCCGTCTGAAGGAACAATTCCCAGACATTCAACTCGAGCAAAAGTTGAAATAACCCCACTCCTCGCATATGTCGATGATCTTCTCATCAAATGCAAGGAGTTAGACATGCCAAACAGAATGGATATTGACCCAGGGAAGTCTGAAATTCTGATTTGAGATCCATTTTCAACCATGGAACTAAGAATAGGGGAAGTTTAAGTTGGAGGAATAAAAATTAATTCATGATCAGCTCTAAGATGCTTGGGCATTTACATGACGGCCACGATGAATTAACTCGAGATGTTCCGACAAAGGTGATTGAAAGGACCGTGGGTGAGTAGGATCCTGCCTTTCCTTCAAAAAACAAACCATAGTCAGGAGAATATCTAGGGTTTTTTTTTTCATTAGGGCGAATCTACAATTGAGAGATTCTCTCCGGGCTCGCTCTCTTTCATTCATAAACCAATCACCTTTACGTTTTTCATTCTACGATTTGTAGAGTATGCTAGCCAGCACTGTTGTGTTTCGATCTGTACTAAAGAATGCTTCGTAAGTTTTATAATGGCGCTGTAATGAATGAAAGAGAGCAAGCCCGGAGAGAATCTCTCAATTGTAGATTCGCCCTAATGAAAAAAAAAAAACCCTAGATATGTATATGCCACGGTGATTGCTTCAACTGTATCGTTAGGCCTAAATGCAATGTCATTGACATCCCGAAATTCGTAAAATTCTAAAAGAATGGCTTGTGAAGACTTGTGGGCACAACAAAAATCATCAATAAGGAGATTACTATTATTTTTATTTTTTTTATTTCGATTGATTTATTTGTCTATGAGCCTTTTGCTCTTAGTGACTTACTTAAAGTAAAAAATACAGACGTACAGTTTGCTACTACGTTGATGCACAAAAAAAAAATATTACGTCTTCGAATATCGTCAACTAACGTTGACGAAAACTAGTTACAAATTACTATATCATAAATATAACAAAATTGATAAGATTATTCGTGGATCTGATTATTTAAAAAAAAACTGCTTTCAGTTTAAATTTAAAACTATTTTGAAAGAAAACTTTTAGATCTTGCTAAAGATCGCTGCACAAAGTAATTGCTTTGTTAAATGCAGAGTTCTGTACATTTGTTGTCGTGCTCTGTTGTGTGGATATTAGACGGTCCCTTTATCTGGTGCGACGATTCCGTTGTTCGTAGATCGTTTAATTGTTGTATTTGTATGAATGTCATGGTGAGGGATTCGATGGACATGTATGCAAGCTGCGCTGGAATACACGTTGTCGACAGTCAATATGCTATGCCGTGAGTGGATGAATACCGTAGATAATCTGCGATGATAACCAAACAAATTTTGTATTGCCTCATTCTGGATAGTTTGCAATGCTTTCAGTGATGTTTTGTTAGCAGTTCTCACACTTATATTCCGTCGTGTGTGTCGTACCGGAAAAGGAAAGATTCAAGATAAGTTAATGCAGAAAAAAAAGTTCAAGTACTTGAAAAAATACTTGGTTTGGCAGGCGTTTTGCACCTGTAGGCTAAAAAGCGAAAGTTTCGTGACAACTGGCACTGTCAACCAAGATATTTATGTAAAGGAATGCTTGCAAAAACGCTTATTGCCTTTCTTTAAGAAACAAAGTTGTTCCGTGCTGTTTTGGTCAGACCACGCTTTTCACCACTACGAAAAAATGGCTCAGGAATTTTATACCGCCAATAGTTTGCAAATCGTACCCAAGGAGAAAAACCTTTCAAACTGGCTGGAACTGTGCCCAATTGAACAATATTGGGCAATCGTAAAGTGAAACCTGAAGAAAACTAAAAAAAACAGTTGGAAGTGAAAAACAGTTCAAGGCAAATTGACGTTCAGTATCAAATAAGGTGGATGTAACAGCTGTACAAGCTAGAAATTAGAAGAAAAATTTGTATTTTCCATTTAATTTCAACTACCTTTGCTTATCTTGACAGATACGTGTATTTCGTCTACAATGTGCAGACTTCTTCAGTGTCTCGTACTAGTAACTCGACTTAGAGTACGAGACACTGAAGAAGTTCAAGTCGAGTTATTAGTACGAGACACTGAAGAAGTCTGCACATTGTAGACGAAATACGCGTATCTGTCGAAGATAAGCAAAGGTAGTTGGAATTAAATGGAGAATAGTAATTTTTCTTCTAATTTCTAGTTAGAAAATACAATTTTTTCTTCTAATTTCTAGTTACAGATATTCCACTCAACAGCTCAAACCTTCTAGGATTCAGCTGTACAAAACTGGATGGAAACGTTAAGCTCAATAGTTCACATTTTGAAGATCGGAACCGTAATCAAAAAAAAATCCTGTTTTTTGTAAACTATGAATTTCAAAAAAAAAATAAAGATTGACTAATAAACTAATCAGTGGACACTTAATCATGTTTGACCAATTTTTGACCGTCTCACCCTTTATCCATGACCTCCACGCGTACTTGAATCAGTCTAAGTATTCCTAATGTAAGCTCAAATCGTGAAAAGTGACATAGCTCTGCTCATTTGAATCTACATCATGCACTTGAAAGGCTATAAATAATTAACTGGGACGCTGAACTCCATCAAAATCGTCGTTACACTCGTTAGCAAGAAATATGTCAGCAAATAAGTTACAAAACCTCACGAACTGTATGGACTGTTTAAATTATGCAATTTGTAAACGAGGGCAGTATGCTTAATTATAAATTTTAAACAACAACAAAGTTATGTGATTTAAGAAAATGCATATTGCTATTAATACATGTTGCTCAATCAAAAGACAATACGTGTTTTTTTTTTCTTCATCCAACCATGAATGGGAAGAAAATACCACAGAATCCAATCTATCCACTTCTTTTAGCAAAAACAACATTTTTTTTGCATCATAAATTCAACCTAACTAATAGCCTCTGCTCGACGAGATTGAAACTCGACAAATAAAAACTGCAATGAATAAATTAGCCTGACAAATGCAGAAAACTTCAACTTGTTAAATGTGACAACTATTTAAAAATATGTATTTCCATTTTGCCTTCGTCGATCGTTCTACAGTTTCCTTTTTTTCCTAGGCTGCCCACAACAATAAAGACGTGGACCAACCACAACTTCAACCACAACTGAAAATGTAGCAGAAAGAAAAAAAAACTTTCCAATGAGGTATTAGCAACCGTAGCTACGTAGTTTAGCATGAGTGTAGAATTGCCAAACGATGAAAAATAAGAAGATTATCGCAGGTATACATATTCACAATTTTATAAAATTTCATCCCAGAAAATAATCATGTGCATTATTGCTATTTGCACGCCAATATCACGCGACTAGTTGTAAAGTTTCTGATTTTCCAACTTCAACAATTGCCACAATTTCAAATGTTAGTTTAATGTGCGCTTACAGGATTTATTTATAAACCGGAAACAACAGGGATGTTGCAGTATCAAACAGTTGCCATGGTAGGATAAATGTCAAAACAGTGAGCGAGAAAATACCGGCTTTTATCTGTTTTTGTTCTCGAAAATGAAACAGATAGGAAGTCGAAAACACTCAACTGCTTTGTAGTTTGATTTTTTTTTCGCCTTTTGCAGACATGCAAATCGGATTTTATTGTTTGAATTTTGTTCGATAAAAAGCGAGAATGAATGAGCAGATGGTTTTGCTTGTGCTTGATGCAACATAGATGCATACTGCAGTGATAGATGCACCTGCTTTGATTTTAAAAAGGCTGATGATTTCATTGAATAGTGTGTTGATAAATTGTTCTTGCTGTAGGCTAGAAAACTTCTTTGGCCTAATCTGAGGGTGGGAGGGGGGTGTGGGGCTTCTACTCTTTAGGAGCCTCATAAGGAGTGTATCGAAAATAAGCTATCCACAAACTTTCTTTCAAATTATGTTGAAAACCGATATTTTATTCATACAAAAAAATGATCCTCTATTGTACGAGGTTAAACTTGAACATAATGAAGACCGGGTGAAATTTAAGTTATTCCTTCACGAATTTTCGAACTTTGGATCGAATGCTCTTCATCAAGTTCCGGACAAGTGTTGCATCGCATTTTTTGGACGCTTGAGCCCAAATTTTTTTGAACTCCTGCATGTTCCCAGTCGGCTTACCAGTCTCTTCTTAAAGACCCTCTTCACGATTGCCCAGTAACGTTCGATGGGTCGAAGCTGAGGGCAATTTGGTGGATTGATATTTTTCTCAACGAAATCTATACCCTTTTCCGCAAGCATAGTGCGCCGACGCTTAATCCGGCCAAAACAGTGGAGGTATACTATGCTTCTTATATAAAGGCAACAATCTCTTCTGGAGACACTCAGATCGCTAGATTTCCGCATTTATAGTTCCGGTAGTGTAAAAAATGGTTGACTTCAAGCCACAGGAACATATTGCTTGCATACCAGTACCTTTCGACTGAATTTCTCCACTTGAATCGACCTGTCCGCATCGCTCACATCCTCCCCAACGACGGCAGTAAAGTATTGTGGACCTGGAAGGGTTTTTGAGTCCTCCTTTACATAGGTCTCATTGTCCATCAAAACGCATGCATCCGGACGCTGCAAAAGACGCGAATACAATTTCCGGGCCCTTGTTGCTGCTCGCTTCTTCTGTTCTGCGAGATTTTCTGCTTCTTGTAGGTCTTTAGGTGGTTTCGCCTCTTGATGCGCTGGATCATTCCGACACTCGTTCCTGATATTATACACGTATTGACATTGATTTGTTCTTCATGATTAGAGATACCACTTTCTGCTCCAGTTTCGGGTTGGAAGAACCGGGTTTTCTGCCTCTTCCTGGTAGCTCATCCAAAGAATAGTGTTTCCCAAACTTATTAATGATGATTTTACCTCTTGCATGATGAATTCCAAACCGCTTCGCCAATTTTCGCATAGTAATACCCTTCTCACTAAGCCATGTGTCCAGAACCTTAATTTTCACTTCCTTTTCAATACGCGACATTTTGAAAACGCAGAATTTGAACCGCACAAACAAGTAAACAAAAGAAAGCTGACAGTCAAACGCACAGCATGCAGTGTTCAGAGCATAAAAAACCATCACAAATACATGCGTACAACGCAAATGTATGTGGATAGCTTATATTCGATACACTCCTTATAATGTCGATTTTCATAGTAAATTTACCATATGCACAGTATAATTCTTCAGTATTCACAGACTTCATGACTTATATTTACGTAGAAACGTCTCCTAGGCAGCCATGAATAATGTATAACGGGTGCACCATCGTATTTTGATTTTGTTTTTTGGCAGTCGTGGAGCTGTACCAACGGTGCCAATCCAATGTATGGGGAAAATTTGACCATCGAATTTCAAAGAAGAGTAGTGCTCAAAAGTTTTGTCTCCTCAAAAGAAGTCCCCATGCAAAATTTGAGCTCAATCGGACTTCATTATGTGGACCCCCAAGGCGGTCAAAGTTTGACTTTTTTTACCCATGAAAATTTTCCCAAGTACTATGTGTCCATGAAATTTCCGAAATCGATTTATTTTTGATGCCAAAGAAAATGTATGAAACGTCGAGAACTGGTGTTTGCTCGAAAAATTTTTTTAAAAAGAATTGACTTTCTGGGGTCTAGCCAATTTCCATTAGGGTGGCTCACTGAATTTCTATTAGGGTGGTCCTTTTTGATGAAAAATTAAAAAAAAATGGATTTGAAAGAAACGTAGAAGATAATAGTATTGAAACATGTCTTAAATCAAGTTAAAAATTGACCGATTTAGAGCAACTTTTCCCTCGTCAACTTAGGGTGTACCATAAAAAAAAGTTTTTCTGTCCTAACTTTTTAATTTCAATTTTCATCGTAAAATTTTGTTGCAACGAGTTGTAGAACTTTTAAAGGCGTGTATTTTGATATATTAATTTTGCCGCTAGCTTAAACCAATCAATAGTTATTGAAGTTTTTCTTCTAAAACCATCCCAGTTTCAAATGTAATTTTCTCAAGATACAGAAATAACATATCTCTAGTTTTCACATATGTTAAACAATATAAATTGTTTAAAATATTTCAAATGACATCTTTATTTTTTTTTGTGTTTGCCCCAATCATAAAAATCAACATTTGAAAAGGGCGTATTTTTTTTAGAAAAACTTCAATAACTATTGATTGGTTGAAGCAAGTGGCTAACTTTGTACACCAAAGTACGTGTTTTTAAAAGTTCTAAAACTTGTTTCAAGACAACTTTCCAGTGGGAATTGAAATAAAAAAGATAGGGCAAAAAAACATTTTTGTATGGTACACCCTAAGTTGATGAAGAAAATTGCTCTAAATCGGTCAATTTTAAGCTACAAAAAATTTATACATAAAAATTCCATGAAATTTTTGCGCTACAGTTTTGCCAAGAGTGTAAGCGTCTATTTCTGCAAATAAAAAGTTAGGTTTTCTATTTCCGTGAAAATGGGAACCACCCTAATTTTAAACAATATCACAAAATGGGCCTTAGTAATACAAACCATGTTGTAGAACATCACTTTGCTGTAAAGTTTCAAGTTTAGGCGCTGGGAGCATGTTTCCTCGTAAATTCGATAATCTGGACCATAGTGCATTGGAATAAATGTCCTATGTTGCACGACCAATGTACAGTTCGGTTGAGCAAAATGTCCTATCTAACATTTTTGATGGTTTCGTTGTTATTTTAACATAAACAGCTACAAAGACCATTACTGTAGCAAATTCAACAACAATGCTTGCCCTCAAAAGCAATTGAATGGGTAAAACTTGAACCAGTTTGAAACATTTTCAAAAAACATTTTCATATTCTTCAACCTCGTTTTCCTCGGGATAAGCAAATTGTTAGATAGGTCCTTTTGAAAAGTTACGCGAGATTTAATTTGTGATATTTCATAAGGGTGAATAAATTGTTTTCCATTTTGGACAATTTCCTGAAGTCAACCCTTAATGGAACCATCACCATTCGATTTTCCGGACATTTTTACAAAAGTAAATTGCAAGTGAGAGTAATATTGCTGGCGCTTATCTTCGGAACCGCATGGTATATGAGTTTTTTTTCCCAGTATGACGGAAAATTGGGTAAAATGGACAACTTACTGTGGTCAACTCTAAACGAAATCATCACCATTCGATTCAACGGACATTTTCACATAGGTTCAGTGCAAGTGAGAGCAATATTACTGGCGCCAATCTTCCGTACTACATGGTATATGAGTTGATGCATGTGTGAGGGAAAATCGGGTAAAATGGACCACTTCCTGGCATTCGTTCAAAGTAAAATTTGTTCCATACAGTTCTCCTTAGTTTTTTCTGCAAATTTACAGTGCATTTGGGTTCAATATAGTAGCCCCAAGTTTAGCTTTCGGGTAGTAATTTTAGTTTGCATCCAAAATGAGGAGAGAAATGGGCAAAATGGGACACTTACTGTATTCAACCCTAAATGAAACTAACACCATTCGATTCCCCGCATTGTTTCCCATAAGATAAGAAATTTTTCAGGATAGAAACCCTGCGCCGTCTAAATTAATGGGATTTTGGATCCATTGTTACACACTGTGCGCTGCCTTGCTAATACAGGGTGCGGCAGAAAATAATGCGAAAATTTGTTCTATTTCTTTCAAATCCCATTTTCAACTAATTCAAGCAATAATATCAACATTTTCGAGTGCAGTTATCTTTATAAAGTCCTTTTAAACAAATTTATTCAATGTGTCCTCCATTTTTATTAATAACATCCTCGAGCTGACACCAGAAGCCAGAGCATGCCTTTCCTACGTAGTCCTCCGACATTGACTGCCATGTGCGTGTTATGGTTGACTTCAGGGTTTTCACGCTAGGGTGTGATGTTTTGCAGGCTCGTGCTTCAATATATGCTCCAATCGAATAATCCATCGGATTAAGATCTGGACTGCTAGGGGGCCACAAATCGTTGGGCCAAAACTTCATGTTATCGTTCAACCATTGTTGGGTTCGATTGGATGTGTGACACGGCGCTCCATCCTGCTGTAGGACAACGTTTTGGTCCTCGGAGAAGTTGGCCTTCAAACCGCATTTTCAAACCGTTGGACGCCACCAAGCCAAACATCATGACACCAGCTGGATGTTTGGTTTGAAATTTGAATTTCACTTTTTCCGGAACGTTTTCCATTTTCTGCGGTGAAATGAACTGGTCCGTGCGGCTGTTGGCCACAGCATCGATGCTGAAAAGCTTTTCGTCGGAGAACAGGATGATCATTTTTTCCTTCTTCAAGAAGGGAAGCAATCTCTTGGAACGAGTCACTCGTAGTTCCTTGACCCGGTCCGTAATCAAGTGGCGTTGCACTCTGGCTCTGGAAGATGCATGCAGGTCTTCTTTGATGATTCTCCGCGTGGATTTCTCCGAAATATTGGCTTCCTTGGCAAGTTTTCTTATGGAACGCACCGAGTTGCGAGCAATTTTTGCACAGACCGATTTGATCACGTTCGGCGTGCGTGCAAAGCGCGTACGCAGGGACTTTTTCATGCGGTAAACTGTTGCCAAATGGCACCCTACCACCTTGACAATCTCTTTCGGCTTCTTCTGGGCGAGCAACAAACTGGGGAACACTTCTTTCGTGAATATTTTGACGAATTTGCAATAAAATAAATAGAATGTTTGGATGCAGCACTTGAAAGTGAACATAATTAAATACACTTTCGACCGAAATTAGTCACTAGTTACACGAACTGACCCAATACTCAAGTTTGAACATTTTCGCATTATTTTCTACCGCACCCTGTATAATTGGTATGAATACTTTATGTTTCCCAGCACTGTATAGCGAATACGATTATTATTCAGTGCCTGTGTTTTTAAAAACGTCAGTACATTCAATGTCTGAAACCTGTCTCTGATATTGCACTGATTTCGCACATGTCATAACTAAAGAGAACCTTGAGGCGAAACGTCATCAATTCTCTTTGCAGGTGGTCATCTTAATTAAATGTCCTAGGAAAAAGTATAACAATAATGTTGGACGTTCCACAGTTTTAAGCAAACCAAAATGCTGGATCTATTCCAGGGTTCTCGAAACCTTTCGAACCAAGGTTCATTCAACTTGAGATGAATCCTATACTTTTCTTTGACGAGCATTTGTCAACTAGTTTGATACAGTACCAGACCGACGCAAAGTTGTGTTGGCAAAAGTTGCGGTGCCCATCAGGCGTTCGTCTCTGTTATGCAAATAATCATCTTACCTTACTCTATTATTGTGTGTGGAAAATATCTACATACCTTGTGCGGCTTGTGGTTGTGGCATTCACAATTGCAGACCAATTAAATGTTGTGCTGTCTGGAAACTTTTCTTATTGTATTTTATCGTAGACTGCAAGCGGATGGTGACAGACAATGGTGATTTCCTGTTAGTGACTGGGAAAACGAATTTATTGGATTTTGTGTAATTGAATATTGGAATTTGCGTAAATATTAGGCATCTCCGACGAAAAGTTTAATCTGTCACTACTTTGATGTTCTTGTTCAGCCCATTTATTGTGCATAAAATGAGGCATACACAGAAAAAAAAATCCGTACATATTTATTGGCAAACATCCATGTGAAAATTCAATAAATTCATAGAGTTCATATGTAAACAGAATTACCAGTAAAGTTTGAGTTTCAAAATCAAAGACAAGTGACTGAATTGTATTGGCTCGAACACTTCTCTCGAATTAACAGGATGGTTTTGTTTTCATCGAAGCGATCGTACGTTCGAGAATGTCTTTAAAGTCTAATCAAATTTTGGCTCATCCCTCAATCTAATTTAATTTACTGCCTGTAGATTTAATTTACATTCTCTTACGAATTTGAACGAGCTGTTCCGGCATATTGTTGAAAATCGTACGTGTATGCAAATTCAATCCCATTAACACTACCCCGGTGTCGAGTGGTCCATTACGAAAACGAGCTCGATTGTCTGGTGGCCGGCCGGCCGGGATGAAGTGAAGTGGTTTGGGTGCGGTTTGGTCTTCCATCCGCAATGGCATGGTTTTCCGGAAACAGGACGAAACTTGACCAAATGGAAAATCAATCTAAAATAGTCATTGATATGGCAACGAGCTGTCTCGCAGTGTTTACTGTATATTTCGATGAACCGACTTTTATTCCCGTATAATGTTGTCTGTTTTAAGTCCCTTCGCGGGAAAATATACAGCTGTGGTACAATAGGTCGATGTTCTGTGGACGATGTCAATTGAATGAATCGATGTCTGCGTTGATTCTATGGTCTATTCTAAATTAGTGGTGTTAGCAGCTTTGTGGTCGTAAACCAATATCACATTAGTAGCTATTCTTTATGAGGTGGCGTCGGGCATATTGGAACGCACTGTCAAAGATGAACATGCAAAGAGTTTGAGGTCAAGATATCCAACCATTAATGTTTTAAAAATATTGGGGTTCTGAATTGATGGTGAATTGATTTATTATGTTATTTCAAAAATATACACAGAAATTACTGTTTTTAATTTCAAGTACTCTTTGCTCCAATGATTTTTTTCTTTATGGCGCTGATATGTAGTTATATAGCAACAACCCATGTGTAACTAGCGACTTGAAATTGGTTCACTGTTCCAGAATCTCTAGGTCCGAAGTACACCTTGAAGTCTGCACCTTTGCATAATTCTTGCGCTTTTCGGTACCTTCTGGTACTAATATCTTTGTTGTTGTTTTGATTCGCAATGTTATTTTGACACAACATTTGAGGATGTGTTGGCGGGCGTTACGTTTTTAGGGGCGAATCATTTAGCTTGGGACAGAGCTTAGGACCAGTGTGCTAGTACTTCCTGAGCCAAAAAGTATATTCATTTTCTTCAGGACTATCCAGCCGTTGGTTATAGAAACAATGAATGTGCAACTAGCGATTTGAAATTGGATCAATGTTGTAGAACCCCTTGGTCCGGAAATATAACTTGTAGCCAGCACCTTGCTGTACATATCTGCGTCTTTGGTTTGATTTGCTGTGTTATTTTGACAGAATATTTGAGATTGTGTTCGTGTGAGTTCATCCGGCGTGATTGACGAGCTGTTCCATAAATGTATAAGCACACTTTACTTTAACGGTCGCTTTGAATATTATGAAGCCAGGAGTGTATCGAAAAATAAGCCATCCACTGAAAGCTTTCTTTCAAATTATGTCTTCGAGAAACCGATATTTTATTCATGCAAAAATTGATCCTTTATTGTACGAGGTTAAACTTGGAACACAATGAAGACCGGATGAAATTTAGGTTATTCCTTCACGAATTTTCGAACCTGGATCGAATGCTCTTCATCAAGTTCCGGACAAGTGTTGCATTGCATTACGCGGAGCGGCTAGAGCCCAAATTTTTTAAAGTCCTGCATGTTTCCACTGCTGCCTTACGCAGTCTTTTTGAAGACCCTCACTTCACAGATTGCCCGGTAACGCCTCGATGGGTCGAAGCGGGGAGCAATTTGGTGGATTGATATTTTTCTCAACGAAATCTATGCCCTTTTCCGCTAAGCCAATTGGGAGCTGGTTTTGGCATGAGTGAGCCGACGCTAAATCCGGTCAAAACAGTGGAGGTGTACTATGCTTCTTATATAAAGGCAACATTTCTTCTGAGACACTCAGATCGATAGATTTCCCTTCATAATTCCGGTAGTCAAAAATGGTTGACTTCAAACCACAGGAACCTATTGCCAGCACCATAGCGGTACCTCGACCGAATTTCTCCGCCGGATCGACCTGTCCGCATCGCTCACATCCTCCCCAACGACGGCAGTAAAGTATTGTGGACCTGGAAGGGCTTTTGAGTCTTCCTTGGCTGGGTCTCATGTCCGTCAAAACGCGCATCCGGACGCTGCAAAAGACGCGTATACAATTTCCGTGCCGCGAGTGCGCTCGCTTCTTCTGTTCTGCACTTTGTTTCAGTTTTTCTGCTTCGTAGCGGCCTCAGGTATCGCCTTCAGGTGGATACGCTGGATCATTCCGACACTCGTTCCTGCTTTTTGCCAAATCACGTATTGACATTGATTTGTTCTTCATGATTAGAGATGCCTACTCTCTGCTCCAGTTTCGGGTTGGAAGAACCGGGTTTTCTGCCTCTTCCTGGCAACTCATCACAGCATTAGTGTCTTCAAACTTATTAATGATGATTTTAACATTCGCATGATGAATTCCAAAACCGCTTCGCCAATTGTCGCATTAGTGACTTCCCCTTCTCACTTAGCCAGGTGTCCAGAACCTGTAATCTTCACTTCCTTTTCAATACGCGACATTTTGAAAACGCAGAATTTGTGACCGCACAAACAAGTAAACAAAAGAGATCTGACAGTCAAACGCACGGCATGCAGTCGTTCAGAGCATAAAAAACCATCACGGATACATGCGTGCAACGCAGAATGTATGTGGATAGTCACATATTCGATACACTCCTTATTTCAACATTTTTTGGCTGCGTCCTTTTTGTCGGCCACACTCTGAATGACACTAGCTTTTTTGTCAAAAATCGAAGCTCAGTTTTGTGTTACCTATCAAAATGCGCGGTCTTACTCCGGAACAACGAAGAAGTATCGTGCACATATGGTGCACTGTGAGGGAACTCTCCTTGAGAAAATTGGCCGAAGAGTGGTCGCTTGAGTAAGTAGTGCGCCGAAGGGTGGTTGAAAATCCAGGTCCCGTTGGTCCGCACCTACTGGCTAAAAAGATCAGGGATGTCTACAAGCGGAACTAGCGACTTCCGTTCGGAATGTTGCGAAAAAACTAGGGACCTCGTCGAGTAAACGTCATGCGTGCCAAAGAAAGACTTGGCTATAAAAACCAAAAGGAACCCAAAACAGGCCGCGTCCGTGAAACCATGGGCCCGCAAACTTCACGATTCGTTATTGTCTGAGAAATTCTGGGTGTATAACCAATGAACGATGAAGCGTATGTGAAAACTAGATCACAAAAACGCTTCCGGACCATACCGCGCTCGTATGCCGGCGCCGCAGCGCGCTGCCAGGTGCTGGTAATGGTAAAGGGGAAGATAAAGACATCCCACCGAAGCGGAAAAGGACAATTTACCGAAAAATTCAGTAAGAAGTGGTTTGGCAGGCAATACTGCTGATGTGGTAAAACATCTAGTCCGTACGTCTGGCAGGAGACGATTGAACCACTCAGAAAATGCGTTAAAGAATGTCTCCAGAAGCGAATAATATGCTGAGTCTGAGCAGGCATGAAGGTCAATATCAGTGTTTTGGCTCTCGATTTGCGTGTCATGTAATGACGCATAAAGGACACTTTAAGGATGGTACAAAAGTCAAAATGTATGTTTCGTGTACCGAAAGACATGAATCCATACCTTTGCCGGAGGCACGTCCAATCGACGGGCTTTAAAGTTCGCATCAAACCACGGACGACATCAATTTAAAGATTGGCCAAAAGTGGATTCAAAATGGTGGGAAATACCACTGTGCAGAGGCTAATGGGTCATGTTCGAGAAAGTTAGGAGTCTTGGCTATGATTAAACATTCTGATTAAACGAGTAGCAAAATATAAACACAAATACAAATATGATTTGCCAAATAAAATTAATATCAAACCAAAAAACATGACTTTTTGATATTTTAAAAGTGTGCTTATACTTTCTGGAACAGTCTATATTAAGCTTGGGACGGACCGATGTGCTAGTACTGACTGAGCCAACAAAAAATCGTATTTGTTCGGGACCTACTGGTCTAAGAGTTAGTCTATGCTTATAGGCAGTTTATCTATATGAACAAAATAAACAGAAGCACTGTTAGTTAATAGAAGAAAGATAAACTAACGATAGTGTTTTGCGTTTGACATTTCGTCTCTTCTGTGTCTTAATGATTCTAAATTGCGCTCTATGAAGCTTTTTGAAAGTTAAGCACATTTGATAGAAATCTGACACTGCTCATCAATTGTTAAATCCATCCGCTTTCGCTGTCTTCTAAACGTGCCTTGTGATAAATATTATTTTTTTGGTTTGCAATTTAAAAATTCTTCGAAAATAATTGACCACCCATTTTTTTCTCATAGCATGAAATCAAAATATCAGGGGTGCAAATAGAAAACCACCATTTTCCAATAGATAGCGCCACCAGTAAATATTAATGAACAATGTCTAATCAAAAACGCCTCATTGTTAGACTAGGCGTCTGTCAACATTCCGCTTCATTGCATTTTTTATCGGCATCATTCATTTTTGGCGCGCAAAAGTTCCAATTTGAGCCAAATAAGCGTCATTTGCGAGAAGTTTTGCTTTCCATTCGAAAAAAGCTGCGACTAGAGCGCATCGTATGATTGCTGCAACTTATATTGCAATTAGCGAAAGACGTGTCATGAATGGTTTCAACGCTTCAAAAGTGGTGATTTCAGCGAAGACGACAAGGAACGTCCCGGACCGGCGAAAAAAATTTGAAGATGAAGATTTGGAGGCATTACTGCAAGAAGATTCATGTCAAACGCAATAAAACTTGCAGATTCAGTAGGTATGACTCGACCTGCCAATTCCCATCGTTGGGAACCGAATTGTTTCGCTATTTGTTCATCGAGAAATCCTTCTCAATGAAGCCACGTGAATTTTAACATTCTTTCGATTCCTCACTCAGCTATTATCCATAGCTTGTATAGTTTAAGCGTTCCAATCTGCCACGCGCAAACAACCACCTTTATGTTCCTCTACACCTTTGCAATAATAGATTTAAATTACACCCTCACGCCCAAACTTTCGGACCTATGACTCAAGGTTTGGGTAAGCTTCTCTTCAAAGGTTTTGAAAGCTCTTGTCTACCTCTGTTTGAAGTTTTGAACCGATTTTGACTCTTTTCCCATTTCCCGACAATCCGTCACCAATATTTCTCCATCGGTCGGAGCTCTAGACAGTTTGGAGGATTAATGTCACGTGGTAATACAATCACATTATATTCCTTGTACCATTTATTCGTCACTGTTGAGTAGTGGCAAGATGCCAATTCGAGAAGCCAAATGAGAATGCTGCTTTAGAAGTGGCGTTTTTTAGGCACTCTTTAATGTAGATTTCACTTTTAATATTTCCGGTTGAGATGAATGGTTAGCAGATTTGACCGCATGTTCAGATGGTTTTCCAAACAACATTTTTTTTTTCGCACATTTTCCTAACTTCTGTTCTTGAAAATATTATGAGGGTGTTCCGATCAAAATTTTGTCAAACAGTAATGTGTGTGAGTCGATCAAAGTCTTTATGATTAAGTCAAATTCTTTTCCAGTATCCAAGTTGCTAATACAGAATGCAGGAGAAATATTCAGCTGAGTTCCTTTTTACCGGAATGCGAATTGCCGGGTCTTTCATTTAACACCGCCAGTAAGATTTTGTACAGTCTCCTAGTCCACTAGATTCGCCGCAGAACGCCAGTTCGCCTTGAACAGTTTCTCGCCCACAACAGCTATTTGAGTCTTTGCTAAGGTTCCGCTTGGACGGTGGCCCAATAATGTTCGATTGGACGGAGCCTGGCGTTTTGGAAGGGTTCTTGACCTTGGGCACCACTTGAACGTTGTTGGCAGCATATCACTCCATGGCCCTTTTTCGTAATGGCAAGATGCCAAACCGGCCAAAATAGAACGGAACAATTAGCGTTGCTTCAGGAAAAGCAGTAGACGTTTTTGTAGGCACTCGCCCAGATAAATTTTGGTTGACGGTTCCGGTCGCAATGTAAACGTTGCTCTTCAAGCCACAGGTACAGATGGCCTGCCACACCAGATACTTCTTCGCGAACTTTGACAGTTTAATGTGCTTGGTAAATATCTGCCACCTTCTCTCCGTCCGGTTGCCGCATAAAATTCGTTCCAGGAAGCTGTTTAAAGTCTGGCCCTGACGTAAGTTTCACACCGTCTTCGTCCCAGCCACGCAACTCAAACTTCGCCAGCATCGTCGTGTACAACTTTCGCGATCGTGCTTTGGCCGACGTGTTTTGTTTATCGCCGCGTATTTGGAGTCACCACTTTCTTTGTAAGTCGACAGTCCAGCTCGTGTTTTGGCTCCATACTGCGGTTGAAGGCGCCACTCCCAGCTTCTTTGATATATCTCGGACGGAGATTGGAGTTCCTGGCCGTCGACAACACTGCTCTAGAAATGAATTTCAATAGCAACTGCTATATGAGATTCCGGTTTTTGGTGGTTAAGGGGTTATATTCCTTTTTTCATTTTCAAAAAAATCGAAAAAATAATTATTGCTTTATCCTGAAGAACAACCTCGACCGTCAAAAAAGTGCACGCACACTTTGATCCGTGCTAGTAATTGTGAACGTGTGATCGAATAATTCAATGTGCTGTCACCAGATGTCGTTGCATTTCATATAAAAAGAGTGTATCCTCTAGATTATTCTAGAAAATAATATCTTATTTTTTGAGAAAATAGAAATTCACCTTTGGAAACGTTAAGCTCCCAGTAACGGCTGAACGAACTACGGAGGGAGCGTCATATGGCGCATTGGCAGATCAATTTCAGTAAGACACCAATTACGGACACTGGCCACAAAACCTGAACTTTTATCACGGTACCAATGAATTTGGCTGGCACCTATGTCGTCTCCCTGAGTATTGTCGGAAGACACTTACAAAACATGGCGAGGTCTTCACGACATGACCGTCTCTGTCCCACTAAACCCTGACTGGCCTTCAGAACGTTACACTCGACCGACCGGCAGCGTCAGCCTGGCGGGAGTAGGCTCACATGCTCCATACCAGACTTGCACCGATCTGGCTCTGGACACGAAGTCCCTATAAAGGCCCGAACCCTCGCATGGCCTCTTTGCTTGCATTGATAACCATGGGATCATGATGGCGGCTACCCACGAATCTGGACAGTGGCTGGAAAGGGGAATCCCATCTGAATGGAGCCTCCTTCAAGCTCCAAACTCATTGATTCAACAGGAGGAGGTGAACCCATTCGCCGAAAGGGGTCTAGTCAGAGCCCTGCTTAGTAGGAAGGATCAACGTACTATAAAAGGGAGATATGCCTCAAAAGGAAAAGCAAAACAAAATCCTGCCACGGAAGCGAATCCACGGCCATGTCTTTATAGTGAAGACCGAAGAGTCTGAGTGCTCGAGGATCTAGGAACCGATGTGTCAGTACCGGTGAAACGAAAGAAGACAAGAAGACACCAAGCTGAAGGACCCAGCATATAAAAAGCTTGCCGAACAAGCTTTAGGAGTGGGAGTGAAGGTACGTGTCCCAACAAAAAACCTGTTCTTTTTTCTAACTTTTTTTAAAAATATTTGACAACAATGTTGTCTTCAGAAAACTATCGAACTATAGAATTTAAACTTTTGACGTATAAAGATTGCCAAAATTTTTCACTGTTAGCGAGTTATTTTTTATTTTATTATAAAATTCGTCCTTTTCAAATGTTTTTTACACAATTTAAAAAAACAACCTATCTTTAGCTTTCAGATATAACAAGCAAAAATTAAAGTTCTTTTAAATGCTGTTGAGAATTTTTATTTGTTCAACAATATTAGATCAACATTTGAAATAGGCCCATTTTTTGACGACGAATTTTGCACACCAAAAGTTGTGTCTATTATTGTTGCAGTTGAAGACAACTTTGCTGAAAAATTTTAAATTAAAAAGTTAGAGCAAAATGACTGATTTTTTAAGGGACACCCTAAGCTACGTTACAAAAATTGCTCTAATTCGGGCATTTCAAAATCTATAGAAATATATATTCAGTCAAAGTTGCTTAAAACTTTGCTATCTTAAACTTTTTTCAAAGATATATGCCTTTATTTCTGTAAATAAAAAGTAAGATATTCGGTTTATCTGAAAATAAGGACTATCTTAGTTTATCTACACCAAAAGTAGGGTTTTATTGCTAGAAATTTTTTTGTAGGATACAATTCTGCTTCAAAAACTTCAAACTTAGGCTAAAAAATTTATATTTCAGCTAAATTCGCATTCTTGACCACTGTGCTGTGTGAAACCTGGACGAGATCACGGCCGCTAGTGAAATCTCCACAGTCATCAAGGCCCTGTGGACACAACACGGCTTGCAGTAGCCATGGACTCTGCCCTAAAAGTGGCTAAAACTTAAGGTGGGGTGGTCCGTTTGCCCACTGTGTTCACACCAGCCGCCAAAGGCATACTTCAAGTGCCTTAAAAACGGGCATATGCGATGCGGTAGAAATGGTCACAAAGCTCAGGACTGTGAAGAGCCCCTCGCTTACTTCTGAGGTGCTCTGCGAAGGTCTTAGCAGCTACAGCTGGTGGCGGTTATGAGTCAGCAACGGATATCGCCATAAAATTCCATCCAACTCGCATCCGGAAACGACAGCTGGATTGCGGATGGCCGCATTATGGACGACGAGCAAGTTCCCGTTACAGGAAGTTGTGTATACCTCATACATGGGTTGGGCTTCACGTTTGTAAAAGTAAATACAGTGTTCTTCTGCAGTTGTTATGCGCTGCCAAGAAGGTCGATTGACAAGTTTTCAGAAATGGTTGATCGGATGAAAACTGAGCTATGTTCGAAGCTGTTAGTATTGTGTTCCAAAGCCTAAGTGTAGATGGGATGACGCCTTATCGGGTGGTAATGGACAAACCAAAGGTGCAGCTCCAATCGAGCACACCAGAGCCAACCGAATGTGGCGTTAGTTGATTACGAACTCATTATAATAGGAATGTTGCTAAAGGTGAACAAAGCGCCAGAGCCTGACAGTTTATCGAGCCTGGTCATCAAGACAGGTAATGCAAAAATTCCTGGACGAAAGCGTCTTCCCAGACGCCTGGAAGCGCTAGACTCTTGTATAGCTGCCGAAGAAAGGTAAACCACCGGGTGATCCTTCGGCATACCGTCCGATATTCTTGTTGGATACGACAAGTAAGGTGCTGGAGAGGTTAATTCTCAGGTTGTCAAATACACGGAGGGTATGGACGGACTGTCCAACAACCAGTTTGGCTTCCTTAAAGGGAAGTCGTTGCGTGCATGCCATCATGTTCGTCAGCAAGACGGCAGAGGTGGCAACGGGGATTTCGAGAGACGGGAATTTCACTACTGTGCAGTAGTCACCCTGGACGTGAGAAATGCGTTCAATAGCGCCAGTTGGGGAGCCATTGCCAACTCGCTCCAACGTTTCCGGGTTCCTGGTACCTCGTACAGGATTCTGGGAATCTATTTCCAGAATCGGGTACTGGTTTACAACACTGAGGCGAGTCAGGAACGTGTTCCTCAGGAGATTCGCAAGGTTCAATCCGGGGCCCGGTGCCCTGGAACACGATGTAAGACAAAGTGTTGAGATTGAAGATTGTCGGCTTCACCCAACGGAGATCGAAACCATCGTAGAGGTCAATGTAGAGTCCAAAGAAGAGGTGGACCTAACGACCACACTCTCCATCGACGTAGTCGAGGGATGGATGCGCTCCATAAAACTGTAGTTACCCCATCACAGAATGGAGATTACTTCGGTCAGTAACGGGAAATCGGAGCAAAGGGTGACGATTAGTTCAGGTAACTGCAATATCTCCTCAAAGTGGTCCCTGTGGTAGTTCTTCTCTTAGCATTTCAAGCTTATTGCTTACACAATTAGCTTATTGCTTGCTCTCAACTTTGTGTTCTAGATGCACTTCCACAGTTGTTAATTGAGAGCTTTCGATGCCAGGTACCATTTTTGCATTAGTATGATTGTGTGGCAAGTACAATCATACGCTATGCCCAGGGAGTCGAGAAATTTTTCTTGACGAAAAATTCTTAGACCAGACCGGGAATCGAACCCAGCTACCTCCAGCATGGTGTTGCTTTGTAGCTGCGCCTTTACTGACTGAGCTAACGGAGGACCCACCCCATGTGGCAGTTGGGGGTTATGATCGACGATACCCGAGCAGGACCGAATAACTTGATAACTGGCCTTGGTATTAAGGAGCTCAGATTAAGAGGTAAAATACCTGAGGATAATACCATAAGAAAATACCAAATTGAGGTAAGGCAACACCAAAATAGTACCTCTCAGATATTCTCAGGTATCCGAAATAACAAGTTTCGTTATTCGTGAGATATTGTGCTTTCAATTCTAAGGTATTTTGCTTAGGTATTTTACCTCTTAATCTGAGGTCTTTAATACCAAGGCCAGTTATAAAGATCAAAATTAGGTATTCATATGTTGTTGTCTCCTGCTCGGGTAAGCTGTCATTTATCAGACAAGTTGACCACGCCTGCAAGAATGCCTCTATGGTGATTACTCCGCATTATACCGCATGATGTCGAATAGCTCAGTGGTACAAGGGAGCAAGCGAAAGCTCCTCGCCAACGTTGCTCTGTCCATACTTAGGTATGACGGGCCGGCGTGGGCCACCACCCTGAGTGCTAAGAGTTACTTCGGTAAGCTCGAAAGTACGCACAGGCTAATGTGCCTTCGAGTGGCCAGCGCATACCGTACAATGCATTGCAATGTCACGCAACGCGATCTGTGTTTTAGCGGGGACGATAACCATCGGCATAATCATAAAAGAGAACATAGAGTGCTTCGAAAAACGAGGCACGAGAGACCTTAAGACCACTAGAGCCGCATAACTAATCAAGTGGCAGAGGGAATGGAATAACTCCACCAAAGGTCGGTGGACCTACCGACTGAGTCCGGAAGTCTCCAGATGGGTCGGTTGGCGACACGGAAAAGCCACCTTCCATGGCTCCTTAAGACAGTATCTGCACAAGTACGGCGCGCCGAGTCCACCGCGTGTCCCGTAGAAATCGCTGAATATGTATTCTTCGTGTGCCCTCGCTTAAATGGCACGAAAAACAGCTTAATGGCCGTGAACGATCGGTACACGACCCCGGACAACCTGCTCCAGAGAATTTGTCAAGGCTGGGATATCTGGGACGCCGTTAAACGGTGGCCTCTCAGGTTTTCCTACAGCTCCAAGCCAGATGGTGGAGTTACCCGTGGCCAGGCGGGATGGAAACAGGGCTAGAGACACGGGAGGGTTTTCAGTGGGCCGAGGGGCTGGTTCCCTCAACCCCACGCTCTGAGTTCTTCAGGAGTCTGGTTGTAGATCTGGTTGTAGACTTATCGCCTAAAAAAATCGGCAATAAAGCAAACAAGGTACTCACATCGAAAGCATTTGAAATACAAAGTTGAGTGCAGTCAACAAGCTTATTGTCACCAACACTGAAGAAGATTTTCCATCATAGGTCGATACGTTGAAATATTTTTTTTTCTCTTGGAATCCGGCGCCGGAGAATATTCTGCTACCTCAAATCGCAACCGGCAATTAAGAACCAAGAAAATCCACCTCAAAAAACCAACCCCAGCAAGTTCCAACCCTCGCTGAATGCGTACGATTATGCGACACCACCCCCTTTTCTTCTCTCTCCTCAAATGCGACTTCAACTCAATTTAGCACACCGGCCGGTCGAATGGGGTCCGCTTGTTTGGCTTTGTGTGTTTGCTCGAGGAAAATTAAGCTCAGGAAATCCTTTTTTTCCCTCCTTGTGTGCACTGCTCTGCGAATGGAAAACCTCGTGGAAAACCAAACCAAACCGAACCGAACGACCAAACACTATCCAATGAATACCAATAGGAATCTAGCTACTGTCAGCTCTACAAGTAGCGGGGGCGCGCCTGCCGGTAGGAAGGGTAAAATCAACCAACAAAGAAGAAACAATACAACAACCTAGCCACCTTTTATGTTGCCGTTCCAGAAACAGTCTTGTTCCCAACTACGCGGTTGGTTTTGGAATCGCTTCGAGTGAATCCTTAGAATCACTGATGTTGAGATTAGGCTCATTTCATGTGGACTGAGGCAGACATCTACTGGTCATTCTCTTCTAGAAATCCGTGATGAGCGAATGTTTGTGGTAAAATTCTTAACCTGCCAGTGGAATTTGCTGTTCGAGACCAAACTGGTGCTGTTTAACGGGTGTGGGTGCTCTTGCTAGGTGGCTTCTGTTGCTACTTTGTTACAATATTTGCTCAAACAGCAACAAAGTCTGCACAGTTGAGTACGGTTAAACAAAACAAAAACGCTTCTCAAAATGAGCCACTACTGTTGCATCGAGTTTGGGGTGCATGTCATTTAATAAACTGTGATTTCCAGGCAAACAGCTTTTCTTTTGTTAGCTACCGTTTACTGGGACTATTTTGGTTTCGAATCTTTTTTTTTCTGCGTTAACTGACAGTACTCCTGGCATAGATCAGTGAGCGAAAATAATGAAAATCGTTTTGTGGAAAATTTCTCTAACTGCTTACTTCACTCCGGAGAACGGTAGTGGAAAAAGAACGGCATCACTACTCCCGCATTCAACTTCGACCAAGTGGCACTTCCTGTGCTTGGGAGGGAGAGGCTAAATTGAAACTTTCAAGAGTGTACAGATGGCGCACAAGTGCGGTTATAAATTTTTGATGACTACTGGTTCCGGCTGTATGAGCTTTGTTGTTTGGCTCCTGATGTCCCTTTAGCAGATCCGGGGCGTTATAGAGTGAGTGTCGTTGCCATTGCTGTTATTATAGCTTGTGTGTGCAAGTGGATTTTGCGGGGCTAAGTGAGCATAAAGGATGATTTCCAAACCGGACACATAGGAAGAGATTGCTGCTTGTTTGCTGTTTTCGATATTGGCCGGATGTGCCAGCATTTGCGACCGAAGGTTGAGACCCTTGGTCGGCCGATCGGGGTGGTAAATCAGAAGCAATATCTGATTGGACCTCCTCGGTGCTGTTCGGCATTGCAATGCGTTGTCCGTAATCTGATAATAGGCTGAGACAGGGATAATTAAACGAGGGCTGTTGTGTGGTTCGAACAATGGTTTTTGCTTTTGATGCCCGATAACCGATGCAGGATATTGTTAATAATATATGAGGCTTTGTGATGGTGGTTTTTGCATTGCAGACTAGTTTTTCATTCTAACAATTGGAATTCAATGTTGGGGCTTTGTGTTAAGCCAGACATGTTTGTCAATGGATCAAAGCACTGGTTGCAGTAGTCTTAACTCGGTGAGATAAGGAAGCAAAACGGCGTGAAAGCTTTTGTTTCAATAAATGAATTGTATTTGGAACCGCCTTAAAGTATATATGGGTAATGCATAGTTCAAAAGCTGAAAATCTGCTAAGAATAATTCCTTTAATATTTTCAAACCGGGCCATTCAAGTCGAAGGTGTAAGGTCATAGTCATGGTCACAGGAACAACATTTAGCATTGATTGTTGATCCATTATTTGCAAAAAAGTTTATCGATGACACACTATGGGACGAAATGAGTGCAAACCTTCAGCATACTGCCGTTTGGAATATGGACCATTGGCATAATGAATATTAGACATAAAGACATTAGGCATAACGGACGTTGGGCATAACATATATATGTATATACATTCGTTAGGCATAATGGACGTTGCACTGAAAATCTTTTTTAAGTAAATTTGCTTACGCTCGTTTTGACAACACAATTTTTGTTCATAGTAGTGTTCATGGTTCATAAATTCTCTTATTCATCTTATCCATACAATGTACGAGATGAATTTCGTGCGATCCAGCCAATCATTGCTCCTCTTTTATCGTATCTGCACATGTTTGTATTGCTGTTGATAAGGGCTAAAATCATTTGCTTACCTTAAAATAAAAGATAAAGGGTCACACGCTTTGAGTCGAAAGCTGTCATCTACATCAATTTGCTACTAGTAACAACTCACAATGACCTATGGAGATCAACCATGGAAGATCAGAAGTATTCCTTCGCAATTAAAGGGTGTCCACGATGAAATTGCCACACTATGAAATTGCTCTAACTTATTAACCGTTGGGTAGAATTTAATGAAAATTTGGGTGGATTTAGTTCATAGTGCATTATTTACATCCTGCAAGTTTTAAAGTCCTGTGATCAAAACTCGCGGAAATGGAGTTGAAAGAACAGCTCGTGCGTGATAAAATCTTGCGCATTCATCACGAGAACAAGGATCTCTCGCATCGTTCCATCGCTAAAACGTTGGGAATCGCGAATTCCACGGTGTCGCGAGTGATTAAGCGGTTCGAGGAACGGTTGACCACCGATCGGAAGCCCAGAAGTGGAGGAAAAAGTATTCCGTACAACACCAAAAATCACAACCGCGTAGTTAGGGCCTTCAACCGAAATCCGAACGCCTCCGTTCGGGATGTGGCTAAGAAGCTACACCTAAGCCGAAGTTTTGTGCAGAAGGCCAAAACTAAGGCTGGGCTTCGAATGTTCAAGGTACAAAAGGCCCCTAATCGCGACGAGAAGCAGAACAAGTCCGCCAAAACCCGTGCCAGGAAGTTGTACCTCAACATGCTGACGAAAGTTGAATGCTGCATCATGGACGACGAAACATATGTGAAGGCCGACTTCAAACAGATCCCCGGCAACCTGTTTTTCACGGCCAAGGATAAGTTCAGCGTTCCGGAGCATGTCTGCACTCAGAAGATGTCCAAATTTGCGAAGAAATTCCTGGTTTGGCAAGCCATCTGCACGTGCGGAAGCGGAGTGCACCTTTCGTGACCCAGGACACGATGAACGGACAGGTGTACATAAAGAGTGCCTCCAGAAGCGGCTGCTTCCTCTCCTGAAGGCCCACAACGTCCCAACAATCTTCTGGCCGGATTTGGCCTCATGCCACTACTCCAAGGACGTGCTGAAGTGGTATGCGGACAATAAGGTCAATTTCGTGCCGAAAATGTTCAACCCTCCCAACACTCCGGAGCTCCGCCCCATCGAGAAGTACTGGGCGATTATGAAGCAGCACCTTCTTAAACGACCTAAGGTAGTGAAGACAGTCGAGAAAGTATGGGTTTACATGCAAAAACGGTTGATTCACAGGTTGTGCAGAATCTTATGGCCGGGGTTAAGGCCAAGGTGCGGGCATTTGCGTATGGACTGTAAATAAAATACGAGTAAAATAGTAAAATGAAGTTTAATAGTTATTTCTCAATCCCTGAAAATTTGATGGCAATCGGATGAAAACTCGAATTTTGCGAATCAATTTGTGTGTGGCAATTTCATCGTGGACACTCCTTTAGACAGGATCGATTCTCAAAAATCAAATATTATCCCTCCCGACGGTAGTGCATTTTTCGAATTTCATTTAAAGTTGATGAAACAGATTTGTCTACCATCCATGCAACGATAAGGACTAGAAAACAAACAAATGCGTTTCTTTTCCCTCGTTTAAGTGCAAGCCAAAGCAAGCGCAATAAACGAAATAATTCATAATCTTTCGTAATACAGAGTAGATTTATGCGATGTCTCGCTTGAATTTACATAAAATATCCGATGATTTTTTGTCACATCGAGCATTGCGTAATGCAGAAGATTCAAGAGCACTGGTGAAGATAACCAAAGATAAACGTTGTACCGAAGACCACCCTTCATGTCTCCTAGCTTCTATCGATAGAAAAAAATTAAAAGCTAAGTAGAAAATCTAAATAGTAATATAATGTTAATGATGTAATATTTTTCCCTCAATGCAGTGTGTTTGAACATTTTCGCGCCAACTTTTCAAGTAGATCAGTGTTGGAATAAATCTTCCAGGTGGGTTTTAAGTAACCAAGGCAGGTTTTTTAAAATGAGTAAGATGGAGGGAATTATTGGAGATTGTAGATGGGCGATTAGAGATTGGAGATTGGAGAATGGATATTGGACATTGGAAATTGGAGATTGAATCCGGAAAATGACAAAAAGATCAGTAATACATACAAAAAAAACCGCAGTAGAAACTTCCATTTCGAGGATTAAATAAAGCGTTAACACCAGCAATTTTCAGCAGAAACATTGAATTTTTCGAGTTGTGGTGATGAGAAATTATTTCCTTCTCAAAACAACATCATCATTTCATGGTTGTTTTGAAAATAGACATAGTCGGGTAAAATGGTAGTTTTTACTACGAGATATTTTTCCGTGTAGTACAGTCGAGTACACGACACTGAAGAAGTCTGCACATTGTACACGAAATACGCGTATTTGTCATGATAAGCAATAAAGGTAGTTGAATTAAAAAAATTCAATCTTACTTCTATTTTCTAATTGGAGATTGGAGATTGTATATTGGAGATTGGAGGTTGTAGATTGGAGATACGAGAATGTAGGTTTGAGATTGGAAATTGGAGATAGGATAATGGAGATTGAAGATTAGAGATCGGAGATTGGAGATTGGATTTTGGACATTGGACATTGGACATTGGCCATTGAAAATTGAAGATTGGATATTGGAGATTGGAGACTGGAGACTGAGATTGGAGATTGGAGATTGGAGATTGAGATTGGAGATTGAGATTGAGATTGAGATTGGAGATTGGAGATTGGAGATTTGAGATTGAAGATTTGAGATTGAAGATTGAGATTGGAGATTGGAGATTGGAGATTGGAGATTGAAGAATGAAGGTTGGAGATTGGAAATTGGGAGATAGGAGAATGGAGATTGAAGATTCAAGATTGGAGGTTGGACATTGGACACTGGACATTGAACATTGAAGATTGGACATTGCATATTTAAGATTGGATATTGGATATTGGAGATTGAAGATTGGAGACTGGAGACTGGAGATTGGAGATTGAAGATTGACGATTAGAGATAGGGAGATTAGTGATTATTAAATGGAGACAGGAGATTGGAGTTCAAATTTTACTTGAGATAAGAACTCAGAAGTTCTCATTTAGTTGAAATTAAGGTTCATGGAACTTTTTGCTTGTTATTAAGACACTTCACGTACCGGCAGAACTTAATTTTCTTTAAAGTGTCATTAACATCTAAAGCAACTTGAAAGACAAAGAAAAGTTTTTTGTTGCTAGTCAAACGCAACCTTCAAGTTAATATGTTGTTAGATGAGAACTTGTTTTGAACTTCAAAAATCTCTAACTCAAAGTTCAATCAAAATACTAACTGTACTTTTAATCAGCGCAATAGTTCACAATATATCTATGTTGAACTACTTTCCTACTTTTTGAAGTACAGATAAGGTTCTGAGTAACACTTTAAAAAGTTTCACAAAGATTGTTTACATTTGAAGAGTGATCTGGTGTTCCCAAGTAACATTGCCAAAGCCATCCAGTTTTGTTAAGTTTTATTCAAGTTTTATGAACGCCACTGAAAATCAATTTTGTTCTATTATGGTACCAAGAGGTGCCAATGGGTTTTATATTTAGTCAGGTTTATGAGAACCTACACACTTAGAAAATAATACCGAACCCGGTTGAATTTCAACCGAGTTTTTATCTGCTGAGCGCTCGGTT